>LD357129.1:24001-35129 GCA_001465055.1 Ptychodera flava
CTTAGAATCACAAGCAGATTATAGTCCCAGCTGGTCTTTCCATGAAAAGTACAATAGTAAGGCTGCTGCGCTGTACAGGGATAAGGTAAGACTTTTCACATCACTCCCAAGTATGTTCTTTCTATCAGAAAAGTACAATGCCATCTGATGATATGGTATGTAAAACTAAAGCCGGTTTTGTATTTTTTATACATACATGTATAACTGTGTATTTTTCTGTTCGTCTTTCTGTATAAATACTGCTGTATCATCACTCTTTCCATGGTTCTCATTGTTGGGTAGCACCAATAACAGGTTATAGTTTAGCCTTTTTCATGTGAGACCTAAGGATATGTATGTACCGAGGTACTGTAGTTTGCCCAGTAATCTTCAACTTTGCTATTGTTGCAACATTTTTCTGTACATGTGTCTGTATAGTACGTAGAGCTACTTTGATTAGTGTGTATCCTTCATTTTTGTGTCTGTATATTATATTAATGTCCATCCACCATAAAAACCTGAGAAACACTCTATCATCTGAGTATTTGTTGTGAAGATATATTACAGGTCAATGATGGAATTGTGTTGAAGTGAATGAGCTGAAGAAGGTGACAATACCAATACTCACACAGGAACTATTGGCCAGACTGTTCTGATATTTTGTATGTTTTTATCATTCTTTCAGATCACAACAGAAGCACAGGGTAAAACATGGTCAGCAGCCACTTCAGCAGCCAGGAATCATGTACCATATACTACTTCCAATTCTAGTCTTAAATTAAACCATTCAGCATCAACGCCAACGTTTCAAAACTCCTCCAACCGTGGTGGTAGTTATAGCTCTGGAGGAGTGTATTCTGATTTTGACAGTGGTAGTGTTGGCTATCAGTCCAAAGGTTCACAAGATGATTGGGATGCTATGTTCTCTGTCAAAAAGTAAGGACAGTTAGTTTCTATTAAAATCTTTGGAAACTTTAGCATGGCTGTTACAGGGGTTTACAATAGAGAAATTTGAATTACATTAAAAAGGGTGAAAAATGAGAAATACTCATCGTACGTACCTTTACACAGGACGCAAGGTGACGTAGAATAGAGAGCGAAAGAGTAACTGGACGCAAGGTGCACTTTGTGTATATATGTATACGTATATAGTATATTGGGGACGCTGTTGATTTGTAACTTTATTAGACAGAGTAATCTTATTAATGGCAATTTAGTCATACAAACACAGTTGTGTGAACCAAGATCTTGAATATGCTCTACCAAAGCATGGCAAATTTGCTGGTAAATTTTGAAATGCACTCATTCTAATTGGTTGTATAAATATACTGCCATAGATGTGACTCGTTTTCATTTTCTCTTGCTGCTGTTCAGGTCAGAAATAGCCGCCCAAAGAGACGAGTTCTTTGACAGAACACAACGAGAAAATGCAGCAAGACCAGAGTAAGTTGAAATGACAGTTCTAAAGACTTCTCAGTCAGTACCATACTTTGAAAAAATCAATTCGCTGTTCTTTGTTTGATGCATATGTCAACGTGAAATCAATTTTGAATAATGCTTGTTTGACTTTTATAAATATTATTCTGATATTGCCTACTAATGTCTGTAATATTCTAACAATTGAGAGCTATTAATGCTAAATAGGAGTGCCTTTGTTACAAACAGGCCAATGTATTTGCAAATCAGTCTTTTTAGTTTTCACAGTCCAAGTTGTACAATATTGTGTACCTTCACAATGAGAATGCTCTATTAATAAAGAAAAAAATTGTTATTAGTCAAGTCAGTGCTACTACAGGTCACAAAATTTATTCATAGATGTATTCATAAATAAATACAGAAACATACTGTTCAGTGAGCTAATCTAAAATGTTACAGGTACACTCTTACAGGTACACATAGTATACTTTACCAGCTGCAGTCACTCATCTATTTGATCAATCATGTTTTCTTTGTCTTCTTCAGAAATCTTCCACCCAGTCAAGGTGGTCGGTACACAGGTTTCGGCAACACACCTGACCCTCCAAAGTCTTCAGGTGGCAATGAAGGTCTTGACAGCGCTATGGCATCTCTCAGTGCTGTAAGTAGGATAATGTATCTATCAGTAAGGATTACATAGAACACAGTATTTTACATCATATGAAAACTCATCAAGTCTGTCAAGTATTCTACCACAGTCATGTAGGTTGAAGGATTGTGATCCACAAAAAGTAATTGTTGATAAAAACCTTTTGTTGAACACTGTAAATGAATGAACACCCATGAAAGTTGGTAGTAAAGGACACATTTTGAATTGCACCTTTTGTGAACTACTGTAATTGTTGATACAGTCATATGTTTGAAAAATGTAAAACAACTGTGCTGTATTAAACGTACATGCATAGAATTTGTTTATTAATGTTTGCACATGTACTAGAAAAGTGCAGACAACATTTCTGAAGCCTTTAAGAGTCACTTCACTTGTGTGATATACAAAAATTATCATACCACCAAGTATTGTGAGATCAGACAGGAACATTAGTGACGCTACAGTATATATGGTCATACCGGTACATGTATGTACTAGAGTTATCAAGGGTTATGACTCTTGGTTAAGAAAATGTGCTGACATTTTGCCCTAATCATTCTTTGTAGAGTTCACGAATTTTATTGGCAAGACATGATCAATCCCTGGAAAGAGTAGTCCAGCTATTGACAAGAAGTTGTTTTATGTTGACAACAAACACCTGATGAAAATGAGATTATTGAGTAAATGCCATGATGTGTGCAAAGAGTGCCTCACAACAATTTTAGCTTATCATTATTCTTATATTATCTTTAACGGATCATCTGTTCATTAAATCTTTTCCTACTTTCTTCAGTACCTCTGTGTGTGGATTCCATATTTGTGCGGATGCTCAAACCTTCATGATAATGCTCATGACACAAATGCAGAGGTACATGTACATCAGGGAAATGCTTTGTTCAATACACCAAGCATGTTGTGCATTTAACACATGGCTTTGGCAAACAACAGCTAATGATAAATTGTCTCGTTTCATGTAATGGTCAATACGTATACACTAACGTTCATTCAAGAATACAACCTATGATATGAGTAACCTGATTTATAAATTAATATTTGTAATCATGATTGTTTGGCCACTTGTAGAAATGAACCCTTTGCTGGCACTCGTCATGGTATTTGCTTTCTAATCTCATAATATTATTGGAAAGGAGATGTCTTGTGTATGCACTGTCTTCATTGTATTGATACAGTAGAGTTAACTTAATTGTGGAAAGAGATATCTGTATTCTGTAATTTGATAAAATGACCCATTGACCTGAACAATAGCTGATGTACACTGACTGTTATCATAAATGTTAGCCTCCCAAACTTAATATTGCAATATTGACCTGCACAATACTATACAAGGATGCATTTAACACACTCCCCACTCTGTCCTGTATGTTAAGAAGTATAAATATGGTATTTAGTATAGTCAAACATTTCTGTCATCATCTCTGCCCATATCATACATTTTGACTTGACTCCCAAACTCTGTAGTATTTCCAGGACAAAACGCCAAATAGTTACCTTTGTAAACGTGCTAAAGCTTTTCAGAGACTACTACAAAGCCGTCCTCAAACAGCATCCATCATGAATGTTGTATTTGCATTCTCAGTCTGCAAGGAGTATACTCTTCCATTCTGATGATTTTTCTCATCCAAAATTTCTTCATAATATATATTCAACAGCGAAAGTCCAATATAATGCATTGATAAAACTGTGAGCTGTAGGAGTCTATACCCCTTGTGAACAACATATCATTCTACAGTCAAGCTCTGCAGATCTTGTCATATTTTATGTAGCGGCATTTCCTATGTATAGATGCTGAAATTTTTGTTGTTATTTGATCCGTTTCTTGATTACAGGGATGGAGTACATTTGCATTAGGTGCTTCAAGATTTGCCGCTGCTACCAAAGAAGGGGTAGGTGTCTTATTCCATGGATGAACCTTGATTTTTACTTTTCAAGAAGATTAGTTGTTAGATCGGCCACATGCATTGCCTGAATGCTTGTACAAGTAGCTCAGAAACACAAGAATAATTTCAAAAGTTTTCATGAATGTGATATTCTCGACTGCAGGTCATCCGGGTACTTGCGGGTTCTTACGTCGATTTTGTGTCACAGCTTGGTGAAAACAAATAATTGAAGTTTGGATTTTTCTACCACAAAACCAATATTCAAAGTTTCAACATACATATATGACATAACTTTTCTTTTTTTTCACACAATTTCTGTATCATTCGCTCTTCTGTATCGTCTGATTGTTAACGTAGGTTGCACCTACTGATGTTACTCAGCAGTCAAGAATAGCCCTTTACACATACGATTAATGTAGCATTAATCCGTATGAGTACCAGTACACTTTCACCTGTTCACCCCCATTTCCCTGTAAAGAAGTCCACAATCAGAATAGATCACAATATATTTGGACCAAACCATGGTGGTGAATGGGTCAAAAATGACATTTTCTTTCTCTCTGTTGTAGGCTGTCAAGTTTGGATCAGCAGCATCTCAAAAGGTAATACAATGAAAATCAAAGAATAGCTGACCTACCCCACTTTTTCAAATAAAGTTCCACAAAAGCATACAATATTCTCTAACAATAATAACGTAACAGTGCCTTCACTGTAGTGCTGGTGGTATTAGCTAGGACTGGTAACTCCAAAAAATACAACCTGCACTACAGTTGTTAGGAATATAAAAACCGTGATCACTACTAATTTTGTCAAATACTGAAATTACATAGTTGTTTCTTTGTGCTGTATACCCAGTTAGTACTTCATATCAGCTGTACACTGTATGCTTGATACGCTACCATACCCATGGAAAAAGTACTGTATGCATCTCATTTTAAAATAATGTTGAAGGAAAATGCTATAAAGAACACTGATTGGCATGTCTGCAAAAAAACACTATAAACAACACTTACTGGCATGTCTGGTGATGTGTGGGGAACATTTGAGCACATTCCAAACAATTTGGTTTTCTTAGACACAAGAATATGCATCTAAAGTCAATGAAAGTGTAATCAGACCGACCAAGGAAAAGATGAAAGAGGGCAAATTACTGGAAGATTTGTCGGTTGGAACAAAGTCATTAGCAACCAAGGTAAGAATTGGACAAACTGAAGAAACAACACATGTATTGGGTTCTACACATCTCTGTCGGCCTCAGCATGTGAAATCACATTGACTGTGCACATTCAGAATAAATGCACTTTTAGAAATGCACTTCTCGCAATGAACACATTCACATCTTACCGTTCATTCCACTCTAGTATCTGATTCTGGGTTAGGTTTATCATCTTACAGTCACAGCTTGGTGTTGTAACATTTGTAAACTCCTCCATACCCCTGTCTCCCTACTGTTTCATTTATTTAACACCATTTTCGGTAATGTTAGTATCAGTGAATTATTATCAGATTACATGGGGATAAACAATGTTCTGGAAGTAGTTGTAAATTTTTCAGCCTACATCAGTACTTTCTTAGAAAACCCATATATTCTGTGTTCAATGTAAACGTATTTCACATATTACATTTTGTACAGTGTGTTTTAGTAGTTTTATGGGTACATAATAACGTAGTGCCATATTGTGTGGACTTGCAATGGGTAAAAATAATACCGTAAGTGCTCATGTCACAATTACATAATCAACAGATGACATCTGTATCAGAACACATTTTAGTCAGTGTAGGAAAGAGGTGTGTTTGTGAACTAGAAGATAAAAAGATCACATGTATGTGATGACGTGCCGTTATTTGTATCACCATCATTACTACAGTTTTTGCAAAGTTAAAAATATGTACTTTTACGTCAGAAGGAATCAATATTTTAGTGTGTAGTACTTCTCTCAGATTTGTCCATTTTCAGCATTGGCTATTTTAAGAGTTTTTATTTCAGCAAATGTTTCCAATGTCTGTGGTCAATAATGCTGTACCTGACTTTCTCTGATGGTGAATTAGCTTGCTCTGTAACACAGTTTGGTGGTGAGTTTGAATGACCATTGAAATTTGCAGGTAGCTGAAGGTACAACCAAAGGATGGAAAGATTTGCAGAACTTATTCACGGATAAAGGCACAACATTAGACAGCGTGGACGATCAACCTCAAACAGATTCACCACTGCTAGCAAATCAGAAACGTGAAGAAAGGATAAGGTGAGAACATGTGGTAGATATAATAAATGAGATGGATTTGAACATGTCATTGACACTCATTGTTTCCATGTTCATCACAAGATAAATGGATCTCATCTTCTGCATCTCAGTGTGTAAACATACCCCCTAGGGTAATGATAAATATTGCTATGGTAAGCATTTACCTAATACTAGTATTACTAAGCCATATGCGTTGCTGGACATCTACACAAGGGACCTTGGTCGTGATGTTCAAAAAATGAAAACCAGTGCTGCAAATCGTGTCTGGCACATGATTCTTAAAAACAATTATCTTTTCACTCTAATGGTGATTTGCACTGAAGTATTGCAATTAAAACAATTACTGCACACCTATCAAACAATACTTGACAGCAAAAAATGCAAAAGAATATTTTCCTTTTCTCTTGTTTACCATGAATACTCTTGTATAAACCTTGTTAAAGTCACAAATTTTAGATTGAAGAGGCAAAATCAGAAATATAAATTAAATATTGTACACAAGATTGTCCGGTAATCCAATTTTCACAGAAATATGTTTCTTCTGGATAATTATAATCGAGAAATTCATGTATGAAAAATGTATATTTGATATTTAAAATGGCCAGTCTTGTTCTCTGTGTCGTTATCAAACAAGAGTATTCTGAAGTTGGTGGCAGTTGTCCAGCTGGGAATCCCTCTCTTGCTTACAATCTATTTCTGGTTTGCTGGTGTAAAGCTTGTTTGCTGTCCTCTTTTTTCCTGGGTTCAGTGTCTTGCCTTTCTGTCAAAACCAGGGTTCAGTGTCGTGTCTTTCTGTCAAAACCTGGTAGCCATCCTTGAGAAACCAGGCTTTCCGTAAGTGACAAATCTTAGTTCAGAAAATTAGCTACTGTCTCACACTCAAACAGGATAACTTGATTTCAAAGCAGTTAGAGCAAAAATAATATTTCATGTTCGATGTTTAACAGTTTTCTATGACCCATTTTCTACTAAAAATATTCCAAAGCACTTTACAAGTGAACATTAAAAAAATGCAATGAGTAAAAATACAATAGGAAAACTACTAAAAACAAAATAATAATCTCATGTTCTCAAATGCAAATAACTAATCAGTGCAGTTGATGAAATTGTTTGAAATGAATTGTTTTTAATTTGGATTTGAAAAATCGAATTTCTATTATACACTTCAATTCAGGTAACTTTCGACCATAAACTGCAAAAGCTCGACCGTTAATCATGGTGAAAGGTTTTGGTACTTCCAGATTCATTCCGGAATTTATCCCAAGATAATACCTATTGACCCTGACCCTTTCTACCTAGACACAATATAAAATAAAGAAATAACACAGCAGAAAATCAAAGAAGTCAAATCTTCTTTAAAAAATTCATCAACAAAATGTAATTCCTACCATCACTGTGCTACCCTGCCATCATCAAGGAATGGTGACCATAATGTATATTTTGTGTTGAAAATTTTCCCCGTTGTATGAACATAGTTTGAATTATTGGTATTTAAGTGTAACTGTCATATACCAAGTCACTATTGTTTCCTTATCAGTCTCTAACCGTAAGCATGAAGTTAAATATGACTGAGTGTTGTATAGCAAAACACATTGACTTGGATGATAGTCAAACTGACACGCACTCTAAATTTGGTTTGATCAGAGTCTAACAATGGTTGAGTTGCACTCCTTGTGCCCTGGGGAGTCTTGTTTTGCCTCTTTACTCTTCTTATCCCGGAAGTATCTCATATCTTTGCATCTTCACCCTCTCTCAAGTCCTTGCTTATTATATTCTTATCATAAATGTTTTCACTTTTTCGCCTGCTTCAGTGCTTGCTTGCTTGCTTCAACTGTCTTACAGTGACTTAACACACGATTCACGCATAGTACCCCATCTTGCTTCACCCAGCATCCTACCCTAACTCCAATGCAGCCAGCATATACACCGACACGTACTAACACCACCGTACGGCAATGGTTGTATGCACGGAGTGAGGGGAACATTTCATGCATCTGTGTTCCCGTCCATTTCTCTCATCTTTCTCCATCCAGAGAGATTGACCCTGACGATTGCAATACACCTTTATTGTATGATAGACCACCGTCGCCCGCCAGGGAAGTGGACGAGGATAACTGGAATTGGGACGACACGGATTGGAACAAAGAGAAGACGTCGAGTCCAACGGGGAATGCGGATGGATGGAATGATGCATGGGAAGACAACACAGCAGATTTACTTGGACTAGATGATGATGATGAACAGTATGTGAATATACATGCAGTCAGCTCTAATCATGTGATGTCCCCAGATCTGTGATTCATTTCCCTTAGGCCACTCCAGTAGCATTGAGCTAAACATTCGGTCGCACAAACCCCTTTTACATGGGTTGAATCATTGCTTGAGTACAACCTGCAGTGTAATTAAATTGTTCATGTGAGCAGGTCCACTGAAGTTGTGACCTAGTTAGGGCAATAGCGCCCCCAACGGTGATTTTTGAGGAATCCATGCTCATTCGTGTGATTTTAGTAGGTGTCATAACTTTATATATTAGGCCAAATATAAAATGATGCATCTTTGTGGTAACATGCTTCCGAAAATCAGGTTTGATAGGTCGGAGGAAAATTATTTTTTGCTTTTCGTTTTGTTGAGAGAGAGACCCGTAAAATACAATAAAATTTAGAGAATCTACATGAAATTTTTGAAAATGCAAAAAATATGTCTAAGGTTGGCGAGTTTTTCTAGCATGGGTCAGGTTACCAGAAATATATGTTTTGTTTGGCCTTATTACAAAATGTCATGGTTGTTTGACATCTCATAGGTGTTTTGATTCACTCCACTGTAACGAAGACTTGGTGGAGATTTACCAGAAACATACTTTTAGGTTTTACTTGATTTTGCAAGAACATGCAATCATTAAGTTAACCAAAAACCAAGTATATTTGTTGTAAACTAATTGCCAAATTTTTCTTCCACATTTTGATGAAGTTTTGTAGCTTAATCTTGCAGTTCAAAAGTGAAAAATATCCAAATAATCAGTACTTAAAAAGTTTCCGTCATGGATATGTTGTATGCCAAGTGGTTTCGAATTTGATGAAGTTCTGCATGTTGTTCGTTGTTGCTTTAATTAATTGAAGAAAATTACATGACTGATTTACAATGTCAACTTTGAGGGGAAAATGCACGCTACAGGAGACAACCATTAACAGGGCTGAAATACATTGCTTTCCAAACTCACACACTATACCTAACTTCTAGTTTGTTCGTTTATTTCAGGGACAAAGTCAATGCTAAAATGGCAAGTTCAGCACCCAAGGGCAAGCTAACACTGGAAGATACTTGGGATGATGCTGGTGGATGGGATGAAGACGCCTGGCAAGCTGTGGAACTCGAGTACAATTCAAAGAAAAATGCCAAGAAAGATTAAATGTTGACAATGGATGACCTTTAAACTTTGACCTGATTCCACAAGACTTTGCATAGGTAGCAAGGGAACCTTGGAATTCCTGGCCGTAGAACTATACATGTTGCCACGCAGGTGAATGGTAACCATGGTGACTTGCATTTCAGCAGTCTAGTGTGCATTTCGACATCCACATAGTTTACTTCTGAATCAATAAAAAGGGTGCATTTAGTGAAATAACAAATATTGCTACATTGATAACTTACTTTGCATTTACTTTTAGTAGGGAATGTGATAATTCTTGTAAAACTATAGTTTGAAACAGTAGTGAAGTAAGCCAGGTATTTTTGTTGACATTGAAAGTGCTGATTTCAAAGATTGAACTATGACAGCCATTAAAAAAAAAGGTGGTTGGTCCATACTTGACCACTTGTACCTCAATGTGAAAAAAGCTACTTACATAAAAGATATTGGACAAGTTTGGTATTTATGCATAGTTTCATTATAATAGGAGAACTCTACAACCATTTGATATCCTTTCATTACAAGAAGCCATGCTGACAGACTTGTGTATGCTCTTTGAAATGCGATGCATGATCTGCTAAAAAACTCTTTTTAGGAGACTGCAAATTTGTGGCATAGATTAGTGTGAATGCAGTGTTTGAACGAAGTTGGTTCAAAGGTATAAGTAATTTCTGAGGAAAAAAACGACCGATTCACTTTTAAGTTCTAAAAAACAAAGAAACAAAATATAGTAGGGGCAGCTGTTGGATGTGCCACTAATCAATTGTAGGATAACTTCGTATAGCCTGATATTAAAAACTTGCACAGTAGAGACAGGAAATGTAATAAAGAATAGGGCAGGTGGAATTCACACAAAAATGCAAAGCTTTGACCAAATAATTTATCAACTGTTGAACAAGTTAATTACTAATTAATGTGTATAAAACTGCCATGTGCACTTGAACACAGTGGTGCAATGTCAAGTGTATAAATAATAATCCTTTTAATGATTTTCGTTTTTTCAATGCTGTAAACTAATCAACCGGAACAGCTACCCATTTGTACCTCTTTATTGGTTTTCATATTCTGCATACTTTAGTGATTATCATTTCACCACTGAACACCAAGTACACTTCTCCTTTGATAAAAAAAATTCTAAAAGACAGAATTTTTCTGTTTTGAAGATTTTCTTTCTTGTAGCATGATATTTTTTGAAGGGTCCTAATGAGCAAAAAAGAACCTTTTTCCTGAACAGCGATAAGTTTTTTATTTTAGGATGTACTTTAACTGTAAAATTTTAAATCTGGTATTTTCAATTGCGAGAGAAATATATATTGCTTTACTCTTTCAGAAATTCACATGAGGGTGAGCTTTAATTAATTAGAATGACTTTGAAAAAAAAATGTGGCTTCTTTTAATTTGAAATACTGTCAATGATGAGATCTTTTTCCAAATTATGAAGCAGAGGTACTGTTTTGTAGCAATACTTGCAAGAAAGAATTAATGAAGTCCAAGAAATATGATATATCATAAATTGTCTGTCTTCTGTGATGTGAAA
>LD357129.1:73675-86944 GCA_001465055.1 Ptychodera flava
TAATCGTGTAATCATGACATTTTTTATGGACGGACTTAAGAGCGAGAGACTCAAGTTTCCGCACTGAGAAAAGTTTTCCGATAATTTGAGCAGCAGCACAGCTCGTACTCAGGGAATTAATCATCAAAAATGACTCTGAACGGTACATAAGTCAGATAACTGTTTTAAATCCGTCAACTACTAACATGAAGGTAAATGATACGTCTCTATTGTATCTTAGTGTTGGACTTTGGAACTCGTTATGTAACGCTGTTCTTCGTCATTCAAAACAGCATTGTCATTCAAAAAAGTCTCGACGTCTCAAACAATTTTATTACGTACAATCTGGTTGCGGATTAGAAACCAGTTTTGAGAACGACATAAAAATATGAAATAGAACAGAAATTGGTGTAAAAGCATAGACTGATGTACACGTGAATAACGCTTGCCTGTTCATGATTGCACACGCGGTAACCGTCCACAGAACGACCGTGGTGCCAACACAGTTTTAATTGAAACTCTCAAACACTTAGGCGTTGTCGCATTTACGTCGCTGTAATGACATTGCCACCTGACCGTGTCCAGTATGGCATCATTGACAGTGCAGTGAAGACACAATCTACACATTCTACACTGACATGGATATCCGATATATCGATGATCGATCCGATTAATCTTTGAAAAGAGCAAGCAATATAATTGTCATACCTACCAAGACTCGAAATTTCAATACCAAGCACACTCATGGTACATACACTTACCATATGTTAGCTTTACTAGGAACGAGACTGGATTCAGCCTAAGGTCCGAGGAGATCTTAATTTCCTTGATCACATAATCACCGGCACTTCACAAACACCGATATAGTCATCTGTGACGGCCACAGCGGTCTGCGTTTCCGAGTGTGGTCGTTGGAAAACAAACATCCGGGAATTTTGGATATTAACATAACAACCTGCACACAGAAATAGTATTCAATCTATTCATGGCATGTTCTGTCGTGTCATTCAATTGAAATGATATCATGCCGCTATCATAGCCTAGGTGCTGAAAGTTTCGGGGTTTTGGTGTTTATTGAAATGGGATTCAAACTTAATGGTGTTATACAGGCAATACATGAAACGTCACGAAAGCACTCCACCAGTTGATATTGGCGAGCCGTATTGAGAATTTTTTCTGATTTATTGCCGTCTCCCATCATAGAAAGAACAAATTTACCTCTGTTGGATAACGAAAGCAAAATTAAACATAAAACCGTTTTGTATGTAGCATTACCTGTCACAATCGTATGGATTAAATTTCGTTCTTTCGAATTTTACCGTATATTTATAAACAGCCGCTATCTCCTTTGAATTGCAAAGATAGATTCTGCGTGGCAAAATTCAACCGAAGTTGCTAAAATTAGAACGAGCCATTTCATCTATTTAGGAACCTGACAGGGTAAGCCTGCGACAATAATTTATTTTAGTTATTCTTGTGTGGCTATGTCAGCTGAACGATCCGACGTCCTCTCTGACAGCCTGCCGCTATCAAATGGTCCAAGGGGTTTCCTTTATTCCAACTGGACGGGCCTTAGAATACTCACGGCTGGTTGTGCTCTCATAGAAATTGGGTGTACGGGTATGTGCCGCCCGAGTAGGTCACCTTTTCACGAAAAAAATCCCTAAACGTTGGTCAACTTTTCATCCGAGAGAAACCTTATAAACATGTGTCGCAACACCGGAAATACCCCCATGGTTACTTAGGAAAACCTTTCCATGCAATATAGATAAAGGTAAAATATCCCAAAATTTGTCAAGAAAATTACTAACTATGAATTACATTTTAGGGGAATACATGGGTAAACATTTTCCTCTTACGCAGTATACCGGGAGTTTAGGATTCCAATGTCAGGGGAGGATGGAACACAAAGAATGAACATGCGGATAAAGAGCTTATAGACTTCGAGGATATTTGGAATTCAAACTTGTCGATACAATTGGATGCGGTGAAATCACACGAACGTGTCAAGGACCGACCAATCCTCGCTTCATCATGATGACAGCACGCTGTATGCTATACGCAAGTTTGGTATTGTGTATTACAAACATATAACCATGAACAACAAGATATTAATGCTGACATCAAAGGTTTATAGACAGGAAATTATCACGCTGGGAGCTGGAATACTAGAATCAAACACAATGAAAGGATTAGAATTTGGCTTGGTACCAGTAAGATTGCGTTTCCTTAATGCTATACAACCTACTGGCTCACACTACACTGGCCATCTGACAAAAGTTTTGCCGGCATAAATAGCTGATTGTAAAATAAGATTGTCAAAATTATAATCATAAAAGTTTTACAGGTACACACCGATGGTGATAAAATCTCTGTACAATGCACGTGTTTGCTCTTGTAAATTGTCAGGTATTGTTACCATGGTGATGAGCCTAAGACACAGAGCAAGCAGCAGTGTATTTAATTTCACATTCTTTGGATTTTTTGTCTGGAAGACAACGAAGATAATTCAAATACAAGCCGGGACATTTCAAAATAAAAACCACACACCTGTTAAGTAAATAGACTTCACTACTATAAATTATGGACCACCCTTGACGTAACACAGTTTGCATCTCATTTTGCCAAATTTCTTTCCAGAAAACTCCCATCCTTTCAAGGTTGTTTCAGACTTACCGACAGAGGTTCAATGCTCAGCAAGGTCGAACAATATATACTGATGATAATTTTTAGTTTAGATAGAGAGCAGCCAAAAATAGACTAACTAGGACCATGGTACTCGCTTATGCGGTGACAAAGTAAATATTCGGGTGCATCAAATATGTATAAGAGAAATGGACATATTTAAAACAAACAAGACTCTGACGTATTCTCTCTAATAATTGATTGACAGTCATAATTAATCAACGGATGTCTTATCTGTCAGGATATACTAAAACTTGACAGGAAACGAGGATAATTCATAATATTCACATACAGTTTTGATATTTTTCTACACATTAAACAGGTATGGCTAATCGCTAGGATAATCAGACTCTGTGGTTGTCAACTGTTTCTACCATCGGGAGTCAGACCCACACACATGTACCTTTTGCGTTGTAATATCTGAAAAATGTCAAAGTTTGCAACAATAGGTGCATTTGATAAAGATCTCCAGCAGATAGACAAGGCCTAAAATTTTACAACAGTCTCCGAGTTTGCGCATTATCGAGCGCATTGTACCAGCTTGATAATATTGTGTACACCCACCTTCGGAGGTTATTGCTATTATTTAATATCAACGAATGTTCCGCAGGTACTTTGAGTGTTCAAAAAGGAGGAGACAGCAGATTCTAACGTATTCATAGCATCGTTGAAGGGAAATTCGTATCCTGAGACTGATCATTGTGATCAATGGGTGTAGGTCGCACTCAAACTTGGCCGCGTCAATGGCAGTCGAGCAGACGACGATTTGAAGTCGGTGATGACGATTTTGTGAACGAGCGCACGCCGAATATCCCAATCGGGCTATTCTAAAGGTACAAATTCAAAACGATTACTATTTTAATAACGTCGATGTATTTAATCATTCAATTTAATCTCACACTTTTACCTAAACCCTTTATTTTGGCATTACGGTCTTCCGTGGCCCTTTTCGTCACTGGTAGCCTATGTAGATATTCTGAAATAAACGACGTGCCGGCAGGCTCTTGTCCAATCAGAACGACGCATCGGCATGATTGACACACTGATATATACTATATCATTACCTTCATTATTCATTATTACCATTCTTTCATAAAATGGACCGGGTCTAGCAATGCATGCATCGGGCTCAGGTCAACTAATAAAGCTTTCCGTGAAAAATGTGTTTCTTGCTAACGTTTTCTTAATTTGCAGGCAGATCGATATGTTCCTTGTATTGGTCCGCGGGCAATAGGTGGACGGGATTTTTTTTGTAGGGAAATGTCATTAATTTTGTTATTATATGCAGGCAACTGGCAAACTATTTCATAGCCAGCGCCCTTTGCAGAAAGTATGATTTTGTTGTTTACAAGGATTTGCCAATTGGGAGGGAATATGATATGTGGCAACGAGGGGGAGTTCTGTAATGGGGAGGAGAGGAGGCGGACGTTTACTTGGTTGGGAGTCGGTAAAATAGTGGGTGGGAGGGTAAATTTCCAAACCGTACCGAGAGGGCATTTGCGAACAGTTTTTTACTTCCCCGCCAAGTACAAATTACAGTCAACGTATGAATAGCATATTAACACGAACAAACAAACATGTCAGGTTACAATTCTCAAACTGAAATCGGCTGGTTGACTGACTCTTCTTGACGGCTTATCAAATAGTTTGTGCTTGTCTCTAAATTACCTGATATTGAATGATGTATCAAACTTTTAGGGAAATTTGGTTGTCATGACAACAAGTCCAATAATCGAAACAAGCAAGAGACTAAAACAATATTGGTGTCGAGTTTTTATTCAAGATATATAGATATCGCTATCTGCAGTGAAAGAATGGAATTAAGCTTCATGAAGACTAGCAGAAATATTTAAATCATTTACATGGAAGTGAGTGGAGCGGAACACGTCCTCATGTGCCCTAATTTTTCTGTTTTTGAAGCTACTATGGATATACATATCACTCATTCATGTTATTTCTATATCCGAGGGTTTAAGTGCTGGTACTTGTATTGTAGTAGCCTGTTCCATATTGTATATAAATAATAGTTCCATTAAACAGTGGTTCCATATTGTAGAGTATCCTCGTTGTCGTTTAATTTAAGCAGTCATAGAGTGATTCGATAAGTCACATCTCAAACGACGGTATCAAATGTAGTGCTCTAAAAGTGGGCCGCAGATACATATTTCTATCGGTCTTGTTAGATTGTATTTAAAGTGATTGTAAAGTAATGGTAGAATCAGTTATGGCTGAGAAAGAACTTGGACTTACTGCATGTAAAATGAGAGCACGCAGAGGGTCCACAAAAGCGATATCACGTATGCCCTCAATGACACGCCTACTTTTGTCAGTCAGGTTATTTCATCTACCATGAAGATATAGTCACGGTGAGGGTTACACCAGGCCTTGCAAGTTTTACTACACATCTGACTAGATTAGGGCGTGGTTCTGGTGACCTGACATCCATCCATCCATACATTCATCCATACGTACATGCACGTACCCACGCACGCGCGTAAATATACATACATACATACATAATACATACATACATACATACAATCGATTTTCAAGTCAATGAGAAACAAAAGAAATTGAATGTAATGATAAATACACTGTGCGTGCATCTCCATTGTGAAGCAGCTCTTATTTAATTTTAATTCTTCAGTAAAATAAACATCTCAAAACCTAATGAAGCGAGTTGAATCTAGCGTACAAAAACTTCAATTGTAATAGGTGTGATGTATAGACAAATGGTTTATTTCGAGGTGCTGTCCTCGATGATACCTGATAGATGTAAAGAACGAGTGAAAATCGGATCACTAAATGAAATTCGCAATATTTTTGCGGAAAGAGCTACGATATTTCGACGTCTTGGCTGTGTAAAATTACCTATTTCAGTTAGTCTATGTGGTAACAGGTGTCAATTGAATTTCAGTTCAATCCTAGGATTCCAGAACAGTCAGCCAACAACCCTTACCCCGCGCGTGGAGAGCGCCCTCGGGCGACGAGTCTTTCAGTCTCCCCTGTGCTCTAACTACAGTGGATGGGTAATGTCCGGGTTGTAGTTGTCCATTGCTCGACTGTCCTTGTACGGAATCGAGGTTCATCGGCTAACAGTGTAAATATGTGAGGATGGTAAAACCCAGAGTATTCAATTATATCGTAACATCATAATGATACGAAGCTGCAATGTTCAGTAAATAAATCCACAGTTCTTACACACTAAGCTTGTCTATTTCCAGTTCAAGGTAGAATGCACCACGGGGACAGATACTCTCAACTCTTTACAATAATTTTCTGGTCCACCGCTTGTGTCTTATTTTTGTAAAAATCGAAAATTTAACCGCTCCCCCTAGAGTTAGCACATGGATGGCGGCGAGTTGAGTTTCAGTTATCGGTATATTTACGTTAATTTATTTTTATCTAGTACCAGCATTCGCACGGGCTACGGTAACTATCGAGTTTTACTCTTGATTTTTGAAGAGAATTGTTGAAAGTTGAGCAGAAGTTCAAGCCTTTCAATTTCGAGGGGCGCACTACCTTGATACTTGGCGTTAAGGGATCGACCATTAGAACTTGGGAGGGATTTGTGAAAATATGAAGGAAAATTTGCCAAGCATAAATTACTCGACAAAAAGTATGCTGTTGTGTCGCAATTTGAAAAATGAATATTCATATGAATATCACCAGTAAAGTGTAGTAATTTTACAAAAAATTACAAAAGTGATGATAAATCAGAACGAGTGCCGAATTTCGGAAAACGAAACCAAGCATGTGGGCATTCTTCCTGTACCATCCGTCCCAATATCTAATTGGCCATCTCTTACTCAGAGACGTAAAACCATCCGGGTTTCACGAACTCTCCAACTTAACTGCATGATTACTAGTCATTCACAAAATCGAAAAACGAGGTTGCATGGCGTAAGGCTCACACCTGTTTAAATTGTTACATTTGCAAATGGCAATTCTAGACATATACTATACAAATACATTGGCATCACTACTCAAAGAAACTCAAACTAACATTTATATTTATGCAAATTTTCTTTCGGACTAGCCAAGAAAGCATGCATATCTTCATTGATACCATGTACGCTGTTTCATATCTGCCAAATTACCCTCAACTATTTACATCGCGTGCGCAATAAAGCCATGCAAAATTGGAAATTTTTTGTGAAAAGCTTGTACTTTTTCTTTTAGTAAATGCAATATAAAGTAAAAAGTTCCGGATCTATAGATACCTTAATTTTCAAAGCAATGTTAACAGGTACACACAGTCTAATCTGCAATGCTGGTCACGGCTACGTATTGACGACATGTTAATTCGCAAAAGTCGTTAAATGTCCGACCTTCTATTTTGTAAATCCATCAGTGTTACGCAGGAAAACAGGAAAACGTGTTAACTTAAAATTTCTTTTCAAGAAAGACAAAATTTGACAGCTAACGTCAAATATATTCTTGGTACTATCATAGTTTAAACTGTGCTGACTTGTGTTCAGTATTTCTCTGGAAAGTTGACGTTTCATTTGACGTTGTGCGTGACGCAACCGTACCTCTGGTGAGTTCCAGTTTCTGATGCACTGCAGAGGTACTGGATATCAGAGCTGTCTGTCAAATATGCTCGGGAAAAGATGATCTTCAAACCAATTTTGACATATATTTGACGGCTATCATAGCTGCATTACCGCGACTCTGGTTGTCTAGGTTCTCGTGGCAGCATTGTCATCTTAACAGGACCGCGTAGCATTTTCTCTACGCTTCCATATTTACTGTTATCAGAATCGCTCCTGATGTTCTCATTACTGTCATCGAAAAATTTTTCTATGTCGTCCTTTTCGCAGCTTTTGTCCTGTCTCATTTGTATCAGCCTGTAGGTTGGTATGATGAGTATAGCGTACGAGAACAGGAAAACGCCGTACAACAGAGGAACAGCCAGTAGCTGGTACTCATGCGCAGATTCCACGTCAGACACCGTGATGACAGCTGAAGCTAGGCCTACATTTTGACAGCCAGTTTCTATAGCAACAGTACGACGCTTCTCTGATTCTACACAGAACAGACTGGAGAGAGTAAATCCTACAAAGACAGCGATTATCGGGAATACGGCAGCGATGGCATAGACCTGCCATGGAGATGTAAATATCTCTCTTGTAAAGAAACATTTCTGGATTATCCACGTCAATAATCCGAAAGGAACAATGCTGGCGCTCTGAAAATAAATTACGAAATGTTGAAATTTTAATTCTGTTGGCAAAGCTTACCCCTCCAGAATAGAAATTAAAAAAACAGTTTATCAAATCAATTATCATCGCATCATTATCATTTGTATCGATGTATCTCTGTGTCTGTAATTTTTAGCCAGCAAAACGTCACTGATATTAATGATGAAACACAAAACCAGAAAAGTGATCATGGCATGGGTTACTGGATATCATATTATTATTACTACAGTACTATATCCTGTACACCGTGAATGTGAGCAGTGCCCCCCTGCATATGTAAAATACCATATTAGCTTGTTCGTGTCAAGTACATGCTATTACATACGGTAGGGCCTATTATCTAGACTATTAAAGTGCTTTAAGTAGGGCAAATTGACAGTTGTGCAAGTAAGCACGTGTTCATGTGTTCAATTGTAGGCATCTATACTGAGTATAGATACCTACAATTGAACACATGAACACGTGCTTACGAATATATTGTGAAAATGCTAGTTTGTGGTAATATAAGAATGACCGATCTCAATGTGATATGATTATAGGTGGTTCATACCTTCTCTATAACGGAAGCGAGGCGTGGCAATTTCCATCGTATTAGCACTCCTGATACAGCTGGAACTATTATCTTTACGGAGGCCACACATAAAACGTCGTAAGACACGGGAACAACGCCGCCATCGTCAACAAAGGTGTGGCTATAGAGAGCCAGCATCAATGGCAATCCACCAATTACAAGGACAGACGAACACGCCGTCAATGATATACTGCACGTAAGGAAAGAGAAGGACATTTACACCTCTACTTAATATAAGAGGGTGTTTAGGAGAAGGTGATTGCGTTTTGCTTCCTTGTGATCAAGATTTCCTTTTTCTAGTTTAGGATGTTCCAACATGAAAAGAGGACTCGTGTAAATATCATGTATAATGAGCCTGAGCAACTCGGCAGGTGAGCTATATTTAACAAAGCTGTCCAGGATGGACGGTCTCATTATAAATTTACTAATTTTACCGAATCAAGACTTCAAAATATTTGGTAAAACCGAAATGGCAATTCTTGTAATGATAGCGTAGATCATGCCAGTGACAGAAAGAAAATCTTATTATGAACAGTACACTGCCTGCATGTGGCTATACTTTTGCTGATTATATAACTTAACAAAAATTCCAAAAATATCAAAATGAAAGATCTGCGCCTGCGAACGAGAATGTGTGCTCACACCTTGGGACTCACGTTGAATTCGATTAACCAAGTATGATGTATTAGTTTGATTTCGATATCCAGAATAAATTAGAAACATTTAAGAAAATATTGAACATCAATCGCGAAATCAAAACTTAGAGAGTCGCATTTGAAAAGCTGCTGATTGGGATGATAGCTTCGAAATTAGGCGATGTCAAAATTGGAAGATTTAATTGTACACTTTGATTGCTTCTCGTTTTCTCCGTATAGAGATCAACATCTCCCATCAATAAGCGATACGCATCAGGCGCATGAAGGAGTCGTTGTTTACATCTCCATTAGCTGTAGGTTTTGATTAAGTGTTTGGTCTTTTTGTTCTGTTTGTAGAATATACTTTCTTCTTCTGCTACCTAACTTGAAAAGTTATCCCATAGATTCTCGAGGGTCTATGGTTATCCCGTATATGTGTAACAACCCAATGGGCTTTTTTGGCAACAGGTCCGGACCAGAATTCATTCGTCAACAAGGACATTATTCATATATTATACAACGCATTGTGTTAGACAGACTGATCCTTTGTACTTAAAAATGCTTAAAGGGATACAGTCGTCAGAACCGCGCTCAAAGGACATATGTGAACACTGTATCCAAGGTACGATGGTGATTGATGAAAGTTAAAACATGTCTGTCATAATCTACATCGTATAATTTAAATATTACAGCTATGATGATGAGATGCATCTAGATCACGTGCACGAAATACATTGTTTGTGAATAAGAAACTCGCAAAAGCGCAGTTCCGACGACTGCTTCCCTTTAAAACAAAAAACCAAAATGATGTGGACTTATCTATAATGAACTAAAATACTAAAACTATCAAAAGTTACAATTATGTTCCTTTAAATTTTTCACGCTTCCTGTTCTGGAGTCTTCGCTACAACTTTTACTCCAGTCATGTATTTTAGTTTTTAAGATACCTCTACGTGATCGTCTTACCTGAGTGAAACGTCACTAAGGGTCAGATAACTGAAATTATTTGCATACGGACCGCCGGGACAGGAAGCAATCACTATTGTTCCCACAGCGTACATAGGAGGTAGGTTCAATGTAACGATGAAGACAGCGCCAACAAGCGGCATGATGAAGAACTGTCCGACCACATTTATGAAAAGCCACCAGGGTCGTCGAATGTTCTCCCACAATTTTGAAACTTCTGTGACGCATCCCATGCTGAACATGATCAACACAACTGTAACCGTAAACAATATCCTGTCAAGACGCTCTATGGTGACGTCAAAGCTAGACGTAACGCATTCTGTAGAATCCATCACAGTAAAGTTCGCGAGACTCTCCGACGTGAAATTCTTCACTGAATTATCGGTGGGTAGATTTGAAGTATCGGCCATTTTGATGAAACTCGTCCAATGTCACGACAATCTCCTGTTGATTCAAAGTACCAAGACATATATGGAAGCGGCATCATCAGATATCGAAACTGTAAAGAGGAAGGTATCGGCAGACAGGCAACAAATGTCCTTGAGAGGTTTGTTTTCTTTCCTCTGCGCCATTTTCATGACCTAAAATGACCTTTTATCCTTATATTTTCGTTGGTAGGAATACACCAATTTAATAGAATACTTTGTAAAACCATCCATATTTACTTGTTAATGTAATGGATTTCCATAGTAACTTATTTCATTGCACGAAATTACATTCCTTAGCAGTAGATTGTTTGAAAACACACTAAAACGCAGCCGTGGATATGCCACGACAACTCACTTTGCTCCATGTGTTACAGGTGGTACAGAAACTAAACATGTGTCTACAACGTATACTTCCATATATGTTTTTATATCATAGAGATTTTCAATAGTGAACATATATCAATATTATTCCAGCAAAGATACAGCATGTGTTGTCTGTATATTGTCAACTAAAAAACGAAAACCAAAAACAGATACAAAGATCGTGTTGACAAGATGTTTACAAGGCATTTGTTACCGCCATGCATGTATGTATGCCGTTACATTGGCAGAAGTGAACGACGTCACGACGTCTGCATGTTTTGCAGCAAAAGAAACTTCACTGTTTCTGTTGACTGTTGCGTGACTTGATAACCCTCTCACATTCAGTACTGATTTTCCCGTGTTTTTCCCAAATTTTCCCGAAAACCCGGTCCCCTCTGTGGTGGCACTCTCAGAGAACATTGGCATCCATGCTCGTTCCACAAAATTTCAAGATACCCCTAATCTGGGATTTTTCATCAAAAAAGACCCCCTTATTTTGAAAAACATTGGAGAAATTACTACCAAAAATATCCCCTTACTTACAAAATCAAGGAGAGGGAGACGTAATATTAGAGTTAGATCAACGGTAAATTATTGTTTTCACATATATTAACACATCAGAGCCTAAAAGAAACTTAACTTTTTAGAACAGGAGTGTTAAACTCATAAAATTCATTAGATTTCGAATCACAGTTTTAAACCAGATCAAAGCATAGGACTACGCACAATGAAACTTTAGGTGAAGTTTGAGTGTCTGATAGGGTATTTCCTGGGATATTTCAAACCTTTCTTGGACCAGGTTTATGGAAAAGTACCCCTTTTTCTCGATTTCGCGGACCTGTGATAGGGAATAAAAAAACACTCCTTTCCCCGCGATTTTAGGAACACGCATGGATACCCATTCCCCCCTACAGTGACACCACCAGGCCAGTACCACGACGTGAACAGCGATCAAAGCATTTTATCAAAGACACTTACATAGAGAAGTAAGGTGATGAAGTTGTCATGATAATAGTATGTTCTGGATGACTTGCTGAAAGATAAACTTCAACAACAGGCGATATCAAACAGCTAAAAGTACAATGTATGTCCTTCTGCCAAATCAAGCACAATTTATTTATAGGCATGGTATATATAAAGTTATATATGGACTTGGACCCCTAATAATTTCATGAAAGTGTGGAAAAGTTACCCATACTAGCATTGTATTTATCAAAAGATACCACTTTATTATTTTAGCTACTCGTTGAAGATATATGTAAAATAACCTTTGAAACTACCTTGTGGTTAGAGTTACGTAATGTAAAGTAATTACCCTTTAGTATTGAATAGCCAGAAACCTGGGATGTAGAACGTCCTCATTGATTATATACAACATGGTCAATATGAACTTGTTATTGTCTTGCAGTGGCGTCTATGATGGGTGCAATATGACATTAAACTGGTCCAATAATCATTTCCATTCAAGGTAATATATTACAAGGTCCACGGGACATTTGTGATTTACAAATTTAAGTATGACCAACCTGAACCACTGACAGTAAGTGGTGGTACCAGGTGTCCGGAATGGGTAAGCGTACCCTGCTAGCATGCTACACCCGTCAGGATTGGTCCCAAAATTGTCTAAATATTGTATGAAGTGATACAGTATATGAATAACTGTAATAAGTAAAAGCCGGGAATGCTGTCGCTAATCATTTGAGTGACCGAGATGTCCATATTTGGCCACAAATAATTTATCCAGGTAGCTGTAGTTATCAGTTAGGAGCCGCGCTCCATTCGGTGAACTGTATACGGGTATACACTCAAGAAGAAGATGATTTTGCTGAAAGAATATATCACATACCTCCGATTCAACTCGAATTATCGATTGTTCGTTCAATAGCAAGCAACGGTAAAATGTCTTTGTACGATGTGAAGGCCAGATGAAAAAAAAAATTCAAAAGTATTTGAAAATGATGTTATGTCTCATCTTTGCTTCATTGCTGTTCATCTTTACAATATCAATATTGAAATAGATTACGTGCGTTATCTTTATTATGGAGGTACGCGTTTAAGTTTACTCACTTGCTATCGAATATGCTGGTCGGAAGCAAAAGCTAGAATGACGTATATCCACATGATTAACGCGAGACTAGTATTTGTTTGATTATTTACAAAGTTACTATGGCCCTACCCATTGTTACACTTGTCATCACAGAAGGGATTTTGCATTTTCTGGGATATCATCACAAAACTTTCGACAATATGAATACAACTTTGTGATGGTGACCTAGTTCATGTCTTCACGTCTTCACTTCACATCGTGATAGTTAAGACCAAATCAACTATGCACGAAAAACTTCAAAGTACATATATATATATATATATATATATATATATATATATATATATATATATATATATATATATATATATATATATTTTTTTTTTTTTTT
>LD357129.1:102685-114334 GCA_001465055.1 Ptychodera flava
TAAAGTGTGTTGAATCTCGCTTTCCGAAAACTAGTGAACATACTAAATGACTCATAACAAACGTGTAGACTTATAGCCTTCCCGCGCAACTCGGGTCGAACTTTTAGGTGTTTAACACTAATGTCTGCTATGTATAATAATACTGCACTCGCTACACTTCAACATTATTTCATCTCATTTTATTCTAACAATGTCGCTATATACTTGATTGCTGAAAATGATTGTGATCCATACATTCTTAATATTTTATAGCAAGCCCACGTCATAGCTTATATGAATTCTATTTTCTGTTTACATGTTTCCTCTGTTCTTATTTGCTCACATGGAGACTAATTTATTCCTGATTGTAGTTATAGCGTTAAAGTAGTTTTTAGTCTTTACAAACATGACTTCTTAATAAACAACTTAATAAATTTAGTCACAAAATTATGAAAAAAATAAACAACGGTAAAAACATGGAGTGTGGCTCTGCCGTTTGATAGATCACATCATCACGACTCAAAACGATAAAGACCTTACGTCTCTATGTTGCAGCTCAAAGATGAAAAAGTGCCACAACATAACGATGGCATTGATAAATGAATGAAATTAATGTAATGTTACGTCATCAATTGGTGATTTCGAAAGAGGCGATGAAATCGTATATTGATGTGATGTACCAGTGCACGAACAGTGAATGAAATGACATGAAATGAAATGAAATATGTCATTATAACAAAGCGGTAATGAAGTGAATAAATAGCCTAATAAGCTTACATGTCAAAAAATCCAAGAATAATTCCAATGAAAGAGTGAAAAAATGAATAAATTATCCATTTTTCAAAAAATTACATTCGATTTGTTTCTAGTCGCCGCCCTGCAAGCCTGGTCACTTCGAGACCTGTGCGTCATGTCTCCCTCTCGTTAGGGCGTATTCAACAAAGTTTTAACAGTTTTCCATGCTGCTAACAACATCATTCAGAATCCACAACGTATCAGGGAAATCAATGGCCTGAAGTAGAGGCTGCGCGTGAAACTGTCTTTCTGCCATACACACAAGCAGAAAAAGTATTTTGCAGTCAGTAACTATCAGCCGGTCACATAAGTTGACAAATGTCACGAACCAGAAACAAAAATCTCCAGATTTTTATCATCGGCCTCGGTATCAGTTTTGCACTCTGTGTTCCCAAGTTGATTCACCACTAGAATATTTAAATGCCCTTTCAATTTTTTCCTTTCTTACAAATCTAGCATTGTTGATCTGCGATTTGCAAAATGTCCGCACATTCTCGTCTACTCTGTCTATTCAACAACACCAGTGGCTTTGGCGAGATTCCGGATCACACATCTCCAAGCAAAATCAAGCACATCTTCATCGACACAACTGACAGACTCCCTCGTTGCCGTCATCTTCTTCTCCCATGTCCTTCTATGCAGTCCTGTTTCTTTACATAATTAACGCAGACGATATGCTTCAGTCGCACTCCCGCCTTTTTCAAACATTACTCTTTGTTGAGTTTTCTGACGGACAACAATAAAATATGAAAGATGAGTTAGAACTTTGGTTTAACTTTGTTGATTTTTTGAGTAACATTTTTCAACTGCCTTGGTCTTCACTGAAAGAAAATGAAGGCCACTCAGAAAATATGAACTGAATGACACACACACGCGTGGCTTTCCAATGAGGAGCGCCATAACTCACCTGCATACATGGCATTGCATTAACAAGCTATAAAGCGATACCTGTTCACAACAAGGCCGTACTTAGTGCTTTTGTCTCTTATTAACAGTCCTACGACTAAATACACGTATACATGGCTGTCGTCTGTCTATAAAGAGACGACTAAATAAACGAAAAGTTCATTTTAACAAATAGGACTGTTAAGTCATATACGTATAAACGATGAAAACTCAAATAAAAGTATACCTACATCTTCTGAACAGTCTTCTGAGAGCTCGCATCATTCTGCTAAACAATCCATTCGTACCGCTGCTACAGGTACCTTGACGGGACATGTCATCATCTTCGATATTCGTTTCTTGGGCTGAATCTGAAGAAATACCATCGAGATCGATCTGTACATCATCAGATGCTGCTGTCTCGTCGCCAAGTTCTGCCTGCAAATCTCCATCTGCAATTGATAAATGTGGATGATGTTAAAGGTATACAGTCACCTCTAATCTAAATGTGCCCATATATGGTCAAAGGGGCGTTCCTTGGTATTCAAAATGCCCATGTGAGGGCGCTGTTTTAAAAAGCGGCCACCCGATTAAAATCTGTGATTGGTTAGATTTTATCTTTGTAACTGTGTCAAAATTGGAACAGGTGACAGTATACCTTTAACCTTGATGTGGAATTTTGTGGCCAGCCAGAAGTCACAAATTGACAATAACATTTTAACATTGAACATTTCTCATTTAATACATTCATCATATCACTTTGTTCCTGAAGTAGGCCTACTGTATGCTGAAATACAAAATATTAACCTTGCAAATCTAACGCTTTGTGTAAAAGTACTGTATAAAGTCTGGAAAATTTCATGTCTGAGCTATTTGTTGAAAGCTATGGCATCTGTAGCGTTTATGGCTTAATTGGAATTATTTTACTTTTGCTGAGGAAACATAGTTTTTCATCCATCTCCTTAAAGCACAGACAAATGTCTGATGTGTGCAATACCCGACATTGTTGTTGACAACAGAAGCGTTTTTCAATTCAGAAGTCACTGGCCACCAATAACACATTTCCTATAATATCGTACAGAGAGCCTTAGATTTGCAAGGCTTATATTTTTTATCATATACTCATGCCAATGTCGCTTCATCCTGGTGGCATTTGCCGTAAACTATCAAACGTTGTATTTTAAGATAATCGTCGAGATATGCACGATAAACATCGTCGGTTTTGGAGTGTTCCCGAAGTAAATTTGCTACTTGAAAGCAAACAAATGCAAAAATGTAAACAAACAAAATGGCTGCCGCTCGCACTCTACGTTGCGATGTTGCGAGTCGAAACATTCAAGGGCTGTGAGAGACAAGGACATTTCGGGTAGCTAAATACGGGAATATTAAGTTGAATCTTGTAATGTTATCACATGTTTATTCCATGGAGATTCTTGTCATTCTTTGGACAAGCTCTAGCAATTATTCTTCCGTTCGCACGACACGGCTTAGTCTTCTCGAAACACGCATAGACAGTGAGCCCGTGGAGTGACAGTGACGAAGCGCGCAGAACACCTGTTCATATGGTAACTCACAGCATAAACAAACTAAACGGCCGCCTCTCCGCTTCGTAAGACAAGTGGACGCAATCGAAATTGGAAGTTTTGATGCAGAGGGCAGTTTTGATCGATAACGATTGTAATAACATATTCCACACTTAAATGTTCTTTCCAGCTGCTTTTTTATCCCGTTATGCTGTTTTCATAGTGTACATCGAGATACGGAAGATGTTGGTGCGCGAGGTGTTGACTACTGTGGAAAGACGTCGTATCGTTTAACTGCTTATATAGATATTTCCATATTTACACGCAAGGTGGAATAAAAGTAAAAATGAAGAAATTAAGATTTTCTTAACACTTGTAAAATTCTGGGCATTGGTATATGATAAATCGGCTAATACCCAATATCGCCTGTTCCTACTTGCATTGCGTCAGCATTCGTTGTATCTGTGCTGCCAAGCTGACGTAACACAGGCACAGACATCGGGTAATAACCTCTAAGTGTTTCAGCTCACACACACTTCAGGCAGGAAACAAAATAATCTCATTTTCTTGAACAAAGATAATGAAAATACCAACTTAAGCTACAATATCTCCCTTTGATATAACATAGACCTGGAGCGAGTGGCATTGGATATAAGAGATCAGTTAGTAAATAAAAATCATCAAAAATCAGAACTTTTACTGGTTTTGAAGGTGTTAAAGCTTGTCTATCAGTTAATATTTATTCTTTGTCTCAGCCTGTCCCTAGGATCTTTCTAACAAGCGTCAATATATGTTGTAAAATCAAGATAAAAATATGGATGGATTTGTTTACCGCAAGTGTCTTGGCCTTCGGATTGTTGAGTGCAGACACTGTTGTCATCGCTCGATGACAAGGACTGCGTGGTCTCTTGACTTTGAAGTGACTCAAGGCTTAGTGTTGTTGACATCCGTCCTGGTGGTGGCGTCCAGCTGGAAAGCATTGCCTGTACAAGGGCCATGGTTGTCGCCATCTGCGTACATGTTGGTAGTTTCCAGTAAGAATTGATGAATGAAAGGATAGTCATTTCGCTAGATGTTGAAGACATTTCTGAATCCTCTGTTTCAATCTCGAAAGATGCTTTGCTTGAATTTGAAGAGATCTCTGCGCTGTCCTTAAAATTTGAAGATGACGACCAATCTACGACATCGGTACGATCTGTCTCGTCGTCACTTTCGACGACGCCAGAAGTCGATCCAGACGAAGACAGGTTCTTGTCATCGTTTGGTTTGTCCAACGTGGTCTCATCAAGAGGTTTGCTGTATTTGGTTATATTTTCAAGTGTATGCTCAATTTGTTGCCGTTGAAATGTGTTAACATAGAGTAATGCTTCCAGGATGTCTTTGAGTGCATTGTACTGGAATATGTTTGGGCATTGAAGTTTAATATCCTCCGGTCAAATGATAATCACAAAGTGAATTTTCAGCATGATCAATATAAGTGAGTGTACGTGTCTGTATACACTGCGACAATATTATTCTGAACTGAAATCCCCGTTATGGCTGCAACGCCGGGCCCACTTTGTTTAAGCATCATTTAGTAAGAAAGTTGTTTATCGGAAAATATATTTGTACCATTTTCTAGTGTCTATTTTTCAAAGTTCCATAACTTCATCATTACAGTAAAAATATGAAAAAGATAAGAATGTCTAGGTCAAAGTGCTTTTTTTTCTTACCATGTCGGAATACACCGAAACCAAAAAGATTTTTAGATGTTTCTCTTTGATGAGCTTTCCCGGAGTTCTAGGAAATGGCTTGACTTTCATCTCCTGGTAATTCATCAAGCTGTAGATCGTCCAATTCTCTAAATGACGCTGAAAATTAAAAACAAATGGGACAAAGATTTTTAGTGGTTAATGAAAAATAGATATGATGCAGGACGCATAAAACTAAATGTTTGTATTTTGTTGCCATTAGTCTCAACTGGGAGACGTCTGATTCGGCTAAATGAAAGCTACTCAGTGAGTGTAAAGAAAAAAGTATAAAATGTATTATTCCGGTGCTTAATCTGAACAAAAAGTACAACAAGAAATACTCACGTCTTTTGCGATGGATAAATAGTATGGAAAGCGAAGAGAGAGCAACTTTCTTCTCCATCAACGAAGTCCTCCGTGCTGTGACTTGATCTTGATTAGGCCTTCGTAGACCAAACGTCCAGGCTAACAACGTCAAGGATGGTATTAAAGGTTAATGTAATTGTTAGTCGAGTTAAAGTCTTCGTCTTGAATTTTCTCAGATTAATTTAAACCCAAATCTGCAAATGCATCAGTGTGCGTAGAAGCTAATCCATTGTCAATGTTGCAAACACCCTGCCTAGCCGAAATACTGCCAGTTCACCACCTTCGAAATATTTAAAGATATCCCCGTTGATTCGCACAGTTGTAGCTATATCATATAGCTATCAGGAATTGATAGGTCATCTATCTAACACAATAAATATTGCCCATTTGAATCAAGGTTTATAATTTAAAAGTCGATAGTCATCAAAATTCATCGAAAGAAAACGAAACGGTGTTTGTTTTGAATTTCCTTGCGTAATCATACCGGCACTTCCACTTCCATTTGTATCCGCAAAAATCGTTTGATTTTAACATTTAAGTCATCATTGTACTCGATTCTAGTTAAAAGGGGTACACTTTGCCGAAAATGGCCCCCGAAAATCCCAAATTTTGCATATTTCTGTCATATTTGAAGATTCTGTGAAGTTATTGAGAACAATGCGAGAGCGGAACACAAACTATTCTTACCGTAAGTAACCATGCGAGCGCATTGATGTTCGATACTGGGTCACCTATGCTGACGTATTTGATGAAATCTTTTTCGCCAGCGCTAGCCATTCTTCTAAAAAGATGCACTACTAGTTTATAATAACGATGAGATGACGCTGTGATTATGAGAAAAGCAGTGTCCACCGTGACGGTAACGTTGAATATGCGTGATGAGCACACTGTCAATGTATTCGTAGTAAGCGACGTGTTGAGCGGTGTAGAAGTCGTTCTTTGTTCTTTTGTTGTTGCTATGTCAACTACATCCAGGCTATTCCTCGATTTCAATGACGTCATATCCGATCACACGCCAGTGACGGCCAGGCAAAGCGCGCGCGCAGACGACGCAGTTGACAATACAACACCGACATGATCTCCCGACCTAAAAGAAAATGCCAGACATTTGCTATATCTATGGTTGCAGAAATCGGTCAAATAAAGAATTGAGGAACAAAGGTTTTAAGGTGAAGATAATCCTGGAGGGGGTCGATTGCCTCCTGCAGGAGAGGCCGAGAGCTATCATTGTCACGGTTCTTATTGCAGCTAGGCCAATGGGTTACAATTATTGCAACTGGTAAAGGAAAAAAAAAATCAGTTCGCATTACAACTCTACATATGTGAATTTTTTTCTCAAAAAATAACGCACTTTTGCTTTTGCGATCACAATTTTTGATAACTGTAACGCTGCGTGGACAAGAATAATTGAATAATTGTTAAATAATATCCGGTAAAAGTACGTTTAGAAATTTCAGCAAAAGTTTCAAAATAACCATTAAACAACCATGAAAGTCATGTTCTGTAGGTACTACAAATGCCATACTTTTTAGGCAGCAAGAAAACTTAGAATGCAAATTTCTTTTGTCATTTCCATTGGAAAAAATCAATATCCTTTTGTTTCAAAAAACAGGTGCAACTGGTCTCCCTACTTTCCATCACATTATTCTGTATGGCTGAAGACACAATCAGTGGAAAATTTTACAAAAATGCTATCTCCTCTCTCAATCTTGCATAATTTGCCAAATCATTTAAAAGAGAATCGAGAAGAATGGTGTTCTTAAAAGTACGTTTTCAGAATTTTTACAACTGGTCTATGAATTTGTCTACACATGGGAGACCTGGTAGACTTCTCTGGGGAATCTCTGAGGATACAAATCGCAATGAATTATGGGAAATTTGCAGTACTGTGCGACCGAGCGGCGAGTGAGCGTAGCGAACGAGGTGGGGGGGGGGCGAGAGGGGGTGTCCCCCCTGTCGCAAGGCGAAAAATGCAACTTTGGAGTGGAAATGGTGTTTTCTGGTGGCATCTGAGGTGACATTTGACATTAGAGGAGGAATCAGGCTTTTTAGTGCTTGATAGAACTTGGTCATCTAATGTTTGAGAGAAATGTACAAATAACTAAAGCAGAACTCCGGACTCACTAAAAAAATTCCAAAAGTATAATCAGAAAGAATATATGATAAGTACAATCTACGTAATAGTAGTAAGTAATCACCATATGGCCTACCTATATAATTGTTTATATGGCGGTATTAAAAAAATGATATTCAATTCAATCAGAAAAGAGTTGATTAACTTAGGGACCACGTCCAATGATGGATGTCGGATAAAAAACTTAATTATTTAAGTTTTGCCCCACTCCTTGAAACTTAATTAATGAATATTTATCAGATGTTCCGATTATTTCTTTACTGTGATAATTCCAATCGTACTTAAAACACAATCAGGATGGAAAATTGAAAATAACGACAGTATTTTAATGAAAAACACATTTACATTTGTTAAAAAAACATCGGTAAGATAATTCACTGTAATGTAAACACATGCACCAATATAAAAATGTCTATTTCAGACAACTAGAAGAAAAAGTTTTCCAGTTGCAATGACGGCAATGTAGGGAGCAAAAATATGTAATTACATCATCATTTATTAAGAATTCTCAACCAAATCAAACAAGAATATCGTTATGTAAGATGAAAAACGTTTTGAAGAATTTATCAAACATCAATCTTTTGACATGGTCCTTTAGTAACATACTCTATCGATGAACCTTATTATCTAAAAATGACACCCAATAAAATGAAATATCCTGACATACCCTTAATTTTTACAGTGCGTATACACGCAGACACGTATAGCGTATCAGTAGGTAGACGAGGCTGTCAGAGAGAACAGCGTAAAACTGTCGGAAACACAACTGCCTGTGACCGTGAATCCTAGTACGTAAAAATAATCAATGAAAATAAAATACCCATTCAAATAAACAGTTGGTTCTGAAGAAAATTTCAGTTCTAGCTCATTATTTTAAATCTAGGAAATGCGTCGACATTGCTCTGAGAATAACTTGACTTGTTGAAACGATTATCATACTCGTAGTGACGTTGGCAGCCAGCGCGGCGGCGGAAAACTAACCTTATTGGTTGCCAGTCTCGTTAACTTCGAATCAAAATCACATCTTTTCGGTGCTTTTTTCTCACAAATTCAGCGAAATTGACGTTTTTCATACATAAACTAAATGCATTGTTGGAATCAAGTATACTTTTTGAACGGGCTTTCTTCGGGTAAAAATATTTCATCGGCAAGGTGCCAGTGGCCGACGCCACATTTCTTTTTGTCGCCATCGTTAAAGATGACCTAAGAAGATGACCTTCATACAAATCAAACCAATCACGCTGCTCGTAACAAAGGCAACACAATCTATAGGCGCGTCCATCAGCCAATCACACTATTTAGCAAGTAAAAGATCGGGCTCAAAAAGCCACAAATGGGTATTTAGAAACTGTTTTATGTTTGTGCAGTTCCAAGTGGGGAAGGAGTCGCGAAACTGCTAATTGTACGTGTGCCGTCCAACAGCTGGCGATCTCGAAATTGATAGATCTATAAAATAATCTAATTACGTTAAAAGTAGCCGGGAAAAAATGCAAAACAGGCGGGTTATTTACCCGGCACCCGGCTTCTAAGGACAACACTGGTCTTCTATGTACGGGGGACAACATGAAGATAAATGTCGGTAAAGATTGGACAGAGTTATCTGGCACAATTTTTCAATACCCTTCCTGTAATTTTATCGGGACCTGCTGCTTTGTTACTGTTAAATTTAAAAAAGCTCCCTTCAATATCGCTTTGGGAGATTTCAATCTAATCAGAGACATGCTTCAGACCCTGGCACAGTGTTACACAATCAGCGGTAAAATCCCTTACAAGAAAACGGGCATAAACTTTGTTTAATTCATAAGGAAAGGCAAGTAGATCACGAAGGAATGAGGCGAGTGTTTTGCTTTTTCACCCATCATAACTTTCAACCCATCCCATGCAGCTTTACAATTATTTGTTTTCAATTTTTCTTCAACTTTCACTCTGTACTTATATTTCGCAATTATAGCCTGCCGTCTAAAGGCCATGTCTTTTTATTTCTGTCGCCTTGCAAAAATGCTAATTTCTTTTCATTGAGAAGCATTTTCAATTATTTTGTTACCCAAGGCTTGTTATTAGGGAATACATGTACTGATTTGGTTTTTACCACAATGTTTTCGCAAAACTTCACATAACAGGAAGCACTGTATCAACCAATTCCTGGGGATCAATGCAAGATACCCCAGTCTGTTATATCAAAGCAGTTTTGCAGATCGCTAATGCTCCCCGGAGACCAAACCTGTATGGTTTTGACTTGTTGTTTTTCAATTTTCAGCTTTTGACGACATTTCAGGAGCAGATATACCACATTATGATCCACATGCCCAAGAGCTGGTCTGCCAATGGAGCGACATGCATCGGGAATATTTCCATAACACATGTCGATAAGTTCTGCCAAGACGTGTGGGAACTGTGACATACTGATATAAATTAGGGAGATGAGAAGTCATGTCACATCGATTGAAATCGTCTACTATAAAGACAGGATTGTCAGGGAATCGCATGATTACTTCGCTATAGACTTCGGAAATCTTCTCTCCAGTTGGGTCCTGGTACATAAACCATGATATAACAGTTAGTTTACTGAACTCCCGGGGCAAGTAAAAGAGTCGAAATGACACCGACAACAGCTCGTAGTCATGGGTGCACACTTGCTCGTGAATATTGAACTGGGTAACCCACCTGTTGCTAACAAAAGCACACAATCCTCCACCGTATCGCTTCTTTGCTTTGTTTTGCCGTTTTTAGGATGCCCGTCGCGCACTGCGTCGGGCCACGGTCTCTTTTGTGGAAGGACCGTGGTCGGGCGATCGCGAGCAGACCAGGAGCGCGTTCAGCGCGCCCGCGATGCGCACATGCACAGAACAAACCTTCAACCCGCGCAGCGCAACGCATGTGTTAGAAATTGGAGTTCAGCAGCGTAATTTCACGCAAATTCACCGGCTTTTGACTCACCATTATTCACTACATTTGTGAAAAATTTAAAATCTTGCCTTGCTTTCCCTGTGATGGCGTGAAGGTGTTGTGAGCTCTAAGGTTAATAACACCTAAAATTACTGTTCTTCGCATGAAAGAACTTGGACTCGGCATTGGCAATTTGGATAGAGAAGCCCTACCAGTAATTGTAACTAAACTTTAAACGACCTACACAAAAGTTTGACTTCCTTGACGTTTATGTATGTATGTATGTATGAATGAATGTATGTATGTGTGTATATATGTATGTATGTATGTATGTATGTATGTATGTATGTATGTATGTATGTATGTATTTATGTATGTATGTATGTATGTATGTAGGTAGGTAGGTAGGTAGGTAGGTAGGTAGGTAGGTAGATAGGTAGGTAGGTAGGTAGGTAGGTAGGTAGGTAGGTAGGTAGGTAGGTGTGTAGGTATGTGTGTGTATGTATATATGTTTACGTGAATGTATGTAGTTCTTATAAGGTTTTAGAAACTAATTTCGGCATAATAAACCATGTTCTCTTCATCTACTTGCTTCTAGATGTTATGAAAGTATCAGACAGTCCAAGGGTACCTTCCTGGTTACTTGTTTAAAGAGGTAGAAAAATAATGCTTCAGAGACAGTCATTCATGCGCTATTGTAATTCTTTATTGCTATAAGAATGATGAACTGAGCAACGAGTAAAATAAGCCATACACTCGTATTGTATCAATTAAAGTTTAATTACATATACCAGTAACCATTTTAATTTAGTAAAATGCATGTCTTCTCAGTTAATTTGTATCGGTTCCACTCGAATATCGGTCGAGTATTTATGCGGCCATTACTTCTACCTCACACATGGTCAGCATCTGCGTTCTATCAATCAGCTGTACACTGACGTATCGCCCTTGCATTGGAGTCTCACAACCACATCTGACATGGACTGGATTTTCCTTGACCATTCTGCCAAGTATCATCATTCCACAAGTTGGATTACCCTCGATGTTCTCACTGTCACCAACACGGATCTCGGCATTCTTGAGACGGAAAGCTGAAAGTACAAATGAGATTAATTAGAGTAGGTAATACACTATCTATCGGTAATTACATCCCGCCTTTTCATAGTTTTCTCACTACAATTCTTCTATCGGAGCATAACCCATATTATTGAAGTATAAAGCGAATGAGAGAATAAATGATTGGTGAGTGAATGAATGAGTGAGTGAGTGAATAGATTACTGACAGACTGGCCAAATGAATGAATGAATGAATGAATGAATAAATAAATGGATGAATGATGGATGGTTGAAA
>LD357131.1:3825-17240 GCA_001465055.1 Ptychodera flava
GACTTAGACTTCTATTATCACATTTCATTAACTGCATTAAATCGATCTCTGGCTTTCCTCTCGCCTTTGCCCATAAATAAACGTTAATGGTCAGGGCGTTCCCCACTATTTCTATAGTTGTGATCAGTCGCGTGATTCTGCTCGACCAAGTAAAATGCGACGTACGGGGTATGGTAATATAATGTGTTAATGACCTACCTTTTTTCGGTTACAAGGGAATCCTTGCCTGAATGATGTTAAACTCTTGTTCTTTATGTCAAAAATCGGTGTGCATTCGTTGTGTTGGGGTTCAGTCTTGCCATAATTGGGAAACGTAAACAAAGTAACGGGCTTGCATGATTTTATTTAAGATAATTTTGGAAGCGTTTGAAAGAAGCAATTTCACGAAAGACCGAGTTCACCGATTTAAAAAAACATTACTAAGAAAATAATATACTCATATTGTTCCACTTTCCTTAGGGATGGACTTTACTACAGAATTACACGTATCTGCAACATCCATCAAAGATGAAAGCACGACTAAAACAGCGACAGACGAAAAGTGCCCTGAGAAAATATTAAAGGGTGCAGGTATGAAAAGGCCATTGTTAGAAAAAGTGTTCTGCTTAAGTAAATGAATGAATGAATTAATGAATACATAGATGCATGAATGAATTCTTACAAAACTGTGTATGAAAAGAAAGAAAGAATGAATAAAATGGAGACCTAACGGATAAAAGAACGAGTGAATGGATCAATGACTTACAGACTGACTGACTGACCGACTTACTGACTGACTGACTGACTGAATGAATGAACGAATGAATGATTGAGTGAGTAAGTGAGTGAGTTAGTGAGTGATTCAAATTAGTCAGTCGATCAATCGATGCAACCCTGTAAGAGTGTCAAACAGAAGATCTGCCCAGTCTTCGAATCATAAATTTGTCCACTTTTCGATATCATCATGTCACGACATTAAACACAAAATCATTAAAAGTGTCGCTCTATCTAGCCTCTGATACCTGTTGACAACGTTTAGCAGCTCTCGTTATAAAAAAACAGTTCATCTTGTGTCTAATGCAGCACTGATGCGGCACAGGAACAGGCGATATGTGGCATCAACGTCTAAATATCACATGATAAGATTAGTGATAGAATTGTAATCGGTTCAACCTTAATTGCAATTTACAGCAGGGAGAAACGCCGTAATATATATATATATATATATATATATATATATATATATATATATATATCTGGAAGTGTACAGATGTCCTCGTTGGAAATTACAGTGCTCGATGCTAAGCAGAGCGTTATAAATATTATAAATAAACAAATTACTTCAAGTCCAAAGTAATGATATCTATTACTTAAGTTTCATGCATTCTGCAATCCTGATATAGAAGTGAAAGGATTCCTCGCTTGACAGTCTTACATATATAATAGGGACGAACCATTGTATTCGTAGGTGGTGTTAAAATTTGATAAATAATATTTGTTTTGGTGGCGACATTTTGAAACCAACTCAGAGCGTTTGTTTAACAGTGTAGATTTGTCAGCATCGATAATCAAACAGATCAAATAGAATAGTTCGTCCCAATCATATATGTAAGAGTGTCAAGGTAGGAATCCTTTCACTTCTATCTGAGGATTGTTTGGTGCATGAAACTTAAGCAATAGATTTCATTACTATGTACTTGAAGTACTTTATATATATATATATATATATATATATATATATATATATATATATATATATATATATATATATATATATATAAGAAACCAGTTCTGTTCCAGTTTCGTCTGAGACAAGTTTCTGTGATAAACTTTTAAGTGAAAACAAATGCCTATAATCATTTAATATGTCAATGTCAAAAAAATCAATTCAACAATAAATACTTAGGCCTGCCCCTTTCAGCTAAAAAATTACACTGATATTACGATGTTTTTGCTGTTTGGTTTTTCGTTATTATATATGTTGTTGTTGTTGTTGTTGTTGTTGTTGTTGTCGTTGTTGATTTTTTTGTAAATTTTGTTTGAGGAGGGGAAGGAGGAGGATGTGGAAGTCGTGATGGAGATGATGATAATACTAACACTACGGTACCAGAAGTTGATGATCTCAAGAAGGGTGAAAACATCTTTACACAATGATCATTTCAATGACGACCCGATCTACTCACTCGTGTTTTTTTCCCTGACATGTATTTCCAGCCGAAAGCTTTGCAGCCATTTCAGCCTGCCTACTTGTCATAAATATCATACTACTCGTTATGCTGTACCGCCTGTATCACATGTAAGTACAATAAAGTAAAATCGCTATTGCAAAGAGAACAGTATGAAATGTCACATGCTGGATAGAATTTTCTAGATCCCATTTGTGTCACTTTAAAGACGACACAACAATTTACACCTTATTTGCTACACTATGATATAAAAATGCATGTTCTTTTTCTTCCGTTGTATACCTGTAGAAAAATGTTGCCACCAAGTGGTGGTAATGGTAACAGGAAATCCACTAACAGAGGGAAGAGTGTCGAATCGGATACAGGCGTGGAAATGGACGACATGCCACAGAACGCTTACGAAGTCGCCAATGATAATACTGGCAAGGATGATGATTATTTCACATACGAAGAACTTGAGAGCCCCAACGCAGCAGACGAGAGAAGTGATGAACGGCAGGAAGACCATGCAAACACCGACATTTATGAGGACGTTGAAGACGACAAAGTGGTGTATCAAAACGTCTGAAGGTGCCGATGTTTCAAAACTTCAAACAAAAATGCCAACATCTGCACATAGTGCATTTCCACGTGCTCCCAGTGTGATGTATGTCTTTCGGTTACTTAAAATCATGTCTTTATTTCGCCGTAAATATCGCTTTTCCTGCCAAAAGACCCCGGCGTCATCTTTAGAAATTTCGCTGTTCCATTATTTGATTGTCTGATATAAATGTATGCCTTTTCGTCGATTTTAAACACTATGCCGACTGTTTTTCCTGACGCCTTACAGACAGAAGGCACTGAAATCATTGTGTTTGCTGTTTATGTTTAACCTTGCGAGACATTATGATAACATCTCAGTTCTTTTCAAATTGTCGCAAAGCCTTTATGAGGTCTCTTTGAAAATAACTGTTTTCTATTTTACTAGATACATCAATCCTTAAATCCCGATGAGTTTAATAGCTGGAGACACATCAGAGTGACCCCGTAATGATGTGCGTTGTACCTGTGAAATTTTAGTCACTATATACTAAACAGAAATGTGTTTGTTTGTTTGAACTTCATTTACGAGTATTATGTACTTTGAAAGCGACATCGGTAACACATTTCAAAGTATTACACCCTTGGCCACTGTACTGTTGATTAAGCCTTCTTGATACAGTCAGAAATTCTGCTTGTATAAAGACAAAACAGACCCTGCCAAGGGTTGTAAATGAGCGCTAACGATTGGCACCCTGTGTTAAAAATTGAGGCATAAGATACCACTTCCATTCATTAAAGCCTCTACATGATAATTAGTTAATTGAAGCAACACACTTTTATGAGGTCACTGCTATAGCATCATGCAAACTTCTGTGTCCCATGCAGACAGTGTGCCTTGGGAAATTGACGTAAACAATACTTGTACATGGACAAGTTCATGGTAAAGTTATATTGTATCTCGAATACAGATCGTAAACATGCATTCACAACCCAAGATAGTACTGGTTTTGCCTTGCACAAATAGAATTTCTGACTGTATCAACTGGGCTTAATCAACCGCAAAGTGGCCACGGATGTCAAGTGTCAAGTAATATAACTTAACTCTAATATTACATATCGTTAAACATGTGAACAACATAAGATGGTTGAATATTTCTGACATTTTCAAGTATGATTAAAATAAAATTTCTTTAGATTAGTGCTGTGCGTTTTGAGTTGGAGTTTACACCATTATCAGAAATTTATCGCATTTTAAGTCGATGTAATAAACTGTTTAAAAACCGCACTTTTTAAATCAAGTGTCTTGCTCGCCAATCTTATGAGGAAATAACATTATTTTCATCACTGAAAAAACGCCGTTTTGTGTAGACTGATATTAGTACATCGTCCTATACAATACTTGGATATTACAGTGTCTGCAAATAATTTAAGCGAGTGTTTATGATAAATTTATACATATATGCTACCTTTTGAGATTACTTTCGCTTCAAGCTCACTTAATTCGTGAAAATAAATTAAGAACGAATTAACGTTCCGACTGGTCCCAGCCTCTTATCAATGCCCTACAGCTTTTTGTCCTACGCAATCAATATGTTGTGCTTGGCCTTTACTATGTTGTCCTAGGCATTCAGTATTGTCTAACGCATTCAATGTTGTGCTAGGCATTTACTTTATTATCCTAGGCATTTAATATGTTGTGCTAGGTATACGGCTTGTCGTCCTATGCACCCAGTATGTTGTTCTAGGCTTTAAGTATGTCGTGCTAGGCAAATACAATATTCTCTTAAGCATGTAATATGTTGTGCTAGGCATTTGAAATGTCGACCTAGGCATTCACTATGTTTTTACAGGCACTGACTACGCTGTCCTAGACATTCAGCATATTATCCTGGGGATTTGATATGTTCTTGCTAGCTTTTAAAATGTCCTAGGCATTTAAGCTATATCATGGCCTTTTCCATTTGCATTTTCCATATATCTGCATGCTTTAGTATACGAAAACTGAAGCACTATTACAGTTGGCGTAGTTCATGATTTATTCCTAAGTTTTCCTAGTATTCTGTTCATACTTGTTTAATTGTTCGGGGAGGGGGACCCATCATATAATTTCGCCTTTCAAACGGGGGTGACCAGTTTTGGTTCTGGATGAAGGGGGAGGTTAATCTACGTTTTAAAACCAATGGTGTGAACGTACCTCCTCCCTTAAAAACTGAGCGGTTTCTGAACAATAAATCACCGGACTAATTTCCGCTCTCACGCAGCGTCCAATAAAAAATGACGCAGCACACTCCGGTTTCCATAGGCCTGCAGTTTGACTTCACTGCTTTAATATTTTAATTTCCGGCCAGGTTAAAGGCGATGCAAGATCTAATTATTCTACCAGATAAAGTATCAGAGTGTAGCATTTGGTCCGGCTTTGCTGTGTCAAGATATTTTCACTCCGTGTAGCCACAGGTGCTGTAACCTCAATAAATGTAATAATCTCCACAAATGTAATATCAGCCACAATTGTAATAAAATTAACCACAAATGTAATAAACCAGCCAACCATAAATGTAACAACCCCCAACCACAAATATACAACCATTTTCAGCATTAGAAAGCGAAGCTACTGCAGTGAACTACAATAAAACTGCTTACACTAATTAGTTTCAGCTGTAGCTAGCGATAACATGAACGGAGTCAGATGACACAAGATCGGCTTAAATTCTGCATGTGGGCAGTCAAAATAAATTAACAGAAACTGCCCAGTTTTACGATTGGCACCCTGTGTTCAAGATTGAGATACAATGTAACATTACCGTGCACTGGTCCATGTACAAGTCTTGTTTATTTCAATTTTCCCAGACACACTGTTTGCATGAGACATACAATTTTACTTGATGCTATAGCAGTGAGCTCATAAAATTGTGTTGCCTCAATAAACTACAACTTCCCCAGACAAACTGTCTGCATGGGACATAGAATATTGTCGACTTTGCCAGCTGACTACAGCTGAAACTAATTAGTGTGAGCAGTTTTATTGCAGTTCACTGCAGTGGCTTCGCTATCTAATACTGAAAATGGTTGTAATAAACAAATTAAAAATAAATGTAATAAATTTCAACTATAAATGTAATAAACTTGGACTTGTATATGTGATCATTTGTATATCAATGCCATGAGTAAAAAATAGGCGCGCCAGTGGCTTACCGACTACTCATGCGCAGATTCATAATATACAATGCGAGTAACTGGAAGTGTACCCGATTTTCATGGGCGCCGCCATGTTTTTTTGAGTGCACGTAAATAAACAAATACGAAGCGTGCAACCTTGTTATTTTAAAACACGCCATTAATAAAATATATCTCTTTTATATAGCCAGTAAGTATTATAATCCACCATGTCACTGATACAAAATATCGTTACTATCACGCCTAAAAATAGAAAAAGTGAGAAAATACGATGGTTTCAATCGGGCTCGAACCAACAACGCACGGTACCAAATCACCTAGCGCAGACGCCACAGACAAAATCGCTCGGCCAAACCCCCAATCTCAAAAAGATTCAATAACCGCGCTAAGGATGTTACAATTGTGACAGCGCCCTCTCCACTCGCCGTAGAGTTGGTGAGGCACCCACTCTAGTACACACACTATCATACATCTCACACAAACTTTATCGAGGCGAAGCAATGAATACAATGCGTAAAGTGCGCGGAAGACAGCCTCGGGGACAATTCTGTTCACCAGCAGAACTATCAACCCAGGGTAGAGAATACGATGGTTTCAATTGGGCTCGAACCCACAACGCACCGTACCCAATCACCTAGCGCAGAGGCCACAGACAAAACCGTTGTGCATATAAACGAGGACATACGCAAAGAATGCAGGGATCGAATTTTGCCAAAGCGCCCTCTGTGTAAATAACTAGATGCAAAATTTGCCGGTTTTCAGACTGAACGCTATTGTTTTCAGCTTGCAAGTTGAAGTAAATGGGCAATGCAGTTTCTTTTGCAACGATAATGATGATACAATACGTCCCTTGTTAAACACAGTAAGTAGTTATCATGGTAAAAATTGCCAATTATTATGTCTAACATTTTTACACATTAAACATATGATGGTGCAGGGTATCGTGTACTGGCTGTTTTCATCAGAGGGTAAAGCAGGCATAGTTGTCATACATATACGTATATAGCAAGTAACAATGAATTCTATGTTATCCTTTACCATAATTACTAATTATGAATCAATACAAATAACATTTTTAATCTAATAACTCCTGAAGCGACACCAAGGGCTGAGCCCTATATAATATTAACTTTAATACGACTAGTGTAATGTTATTGCATACTTTCCGAAACAAAGAATACAATACTTTGAGAACACTATCAGAAATTAAAACGGCAAGGTACCAATCAAACCGTTAGATAACGGAAGCGGAACAGCAGTTCTAGACACCGATAATTAAATAATAAGGAAGCATCAAAAACAACTCGTCAACCAGTGATACCCAAAACAAGGTTTATGACAGATGACTCAGAACAAACAATACAGAAATATACAACCTTATAACAGAAACTTACAACACAAAACATGTTGACGAGAACATATATCAATATTTTAATCTAGTACCAACAATACGATCACTACCTTGAACACAGTAGAACAAAATTAGACATCCTAGCATCCCCAGTGAAGGAACAAACTTCAAGTGGAAAAACATAGGAATACAGACAAGCTATCGATTATTGCGCACCATTTATCTACTGAAAGCGAATTTGAGGCGACTTATTAAGAACGTACGGCAAATTTTCGAGAAAACTGAGATCGTAGTGTTATACATTCTCCTCCACTCTTGAGTAGAGACTGCACTGACACAGAGATTACAACTGTGTCTCGCCATGGCCAATCAGTTCTATATACAAAACAGCGAAACGTAAAATACACTTTCAAATACACAAAACACACTAAACGCAAACAATTAAGATATGAATAGTTTGTGGAGTTGCTTCCTTACTACATAGACAAATATTTAACGGCTAATATCGCAATTGCAACGACAAAATAGATTGATTGAATTTACGGTTGACCAGTATTACATTTATGGGTGATTGTTTATTACATTTATGGTTAAAATTTATTACAATTGTGGTTGGTGTTTTTATTACATTTATGGTTGGCTTTTGTTATATTTATGGGCGATATTACATTAATGGATGTATTTTGTTACGTTATGGTTGATGTTACATTTATTGAGATTATTACATTTAAGGTGCGTGGCTTCGCGCTTCGCTAAGTCCTTATATTTGTTGTTCGGGCTAGGCTAGGCTCAATCTGATTAAACTCGTAGTATGGACTTTTTGCTGCGGTAACCCTCTTACTGAGGTTGCGACCGCAAATAAACAAGACCGTAATACCCACTCATCTCGACATCGGATTTTAGTCAGATTTGGCTAGGCTTGGCGCGACTAGGCCTGGGTTTTGAAGTTTGCCCATAGGGGATAGCCTATGTGTCCGTCCCCAGGGGTGGGTAGGTGTTTTGTTGTATTGCTAATAAAGGTTTATTCTACCAAACTTTGGTGTTTTGGTCTTGCACTGCCCTTGACAATCTTGCGTAAACGTTTCACCAGCATGCTGCATCTAATATCTGACCAGTTAGATTGCCTAAAATTTAGTCTATTATCTGATGAATTTGAGTGCCTAATTTGCCAAAGTAAGCAAGGGTAAATTACTAATCTGTGGATGCTGTCACCAGATTATCGCCGGATAAACTTTGACAAAGTCAACAACGAGTGCACCAGTAAGGTATAACTGATACCTCACTGGTGCACTCGTTGTTGACTTTGTCAAAGTTAATCCGGCTATAATCTTGTGACAGCGTCCACAGATTAGTAATTTACCCGTGCTTACTTTGGCAAATTAGGCACTCAAACTCATCAGATAATAGACTAAATTACCACCTTGCTTGCTTTGGCGAATTAGGCAATCAAACTGGTCAGATAATAGATGCAGCATGCTGATGACACGTTTACGCAAGATTGTCAAGGGCAGTGCAAGACCAAAACACCAAAGTTTGGTAGAATAAACCTTTATTAGCAATACAACAAAACACCTACCCACCCCTGGGGACGGACACATAGGCTATCCCCTATGGTTTGCCAGGCTTTTAAGCAAGGAGTACAGTCTATCCTAGCTAATTTGAGACAGTGCCTCACTGTTCAAGTTTCCTGTGGAGAATTCCGCCAAAGTCGCGGATCATGAAGACCAAACACTGAATCAGGAAAAGCCATGGGCCATTCACAGGACGAAAAAACATCTAAAATTGAATCTATAAAGCGGCTACACTACACTTCTTATAGCCGACATAGGCCCTTCCAAAAGATCAAAGGTACAATACGATTACCAAGGACAATTTGCAGGAGGCCTTGAACAACATTGTAAATGCCGGGGACAATATGTCGAGTGCCTTCAACAGCATTGTAATTTGCCCAGCAAGCACAACATTGTAAATGCATAAGAAAATATGCTGATTGCCAAGGATAACAAGTTTGGTGCAAAGGGCGACATTTTAAATGCCTGGGACAATATTTTAAATGCCTAGGAAAACATTTCAAATGTCTAAATAAGCAGTGTAAATGCATAGGACAACATTTTAAATGCCTAGGGCAACATATTGAATGCCTAGGACAACATTGTACATGTCTAGGACAGCATTTCATATGCCTAGGACAACATGGTGAATGCCTAGGTCAACATACTGAGTGCATATGCCAACACTGCCAATTCCTAGGACAACATGATTGTAAATACTTTGAATAAGGGAGCCTTCAGTAATTACAGGGGGGTGAGCCAGGGGAATTGGGGGAGAGTCACTTTTTAGCAAAATGTTCAAGGGGGAGGATCATTTTTTTATAAACCTATCTTAGAGGTAGGGTCACTGTCAAGCTGATTTTATGGCCAAACCTTTGATTGTCTGTGTGATATTTCATGAATAGGAAATCACCAAGGAAATACGCCGATTCTTTTAAATACGTACACATTATCCACAAGTTTCAGAAGCAAAGATGCAGTGGTATCCTACATTAAACACCTTGGACAGTTATAACTGGTGAAAGACAAGAGACAAAAACATATGCAACAGGTTGAAAAGTGTATATCAATTATCAAATGTACATTAATGCAAAGATATTATTAGTTTTACATTGGAAAAAATTGTGCATAGTTCTCTCATAGACTACCATGTACGGTGAATCAACATTTTAGTGAAATTCCAAAATCACATTTCTTGCACAACCATGGACTTATCACCACTATAGTCTAATCAAGAACATTAATATCAATAATCAAGCATATATAAATACAGAAAAAAACAATTTATAGTATTATCATAGGCTGCCATGTATAGTGAATCAACATTTCGGTGAAATTGTGAAATCACATTTATTGCACAATCAATAATCAAGCGAAAATAAATGCACAGATTTACCTATTTTTGTATTGGAAAACAATTATTCATAGTGTCATTATAGACTGCCATGCATAGTGAATCAACATGTCGGTGAAATTCCAAAATCACTTTTTTGCACATCCATTGACTTATAACCACTTTCCTCTAATCAAGAACAGTAAGATCAATAATCAAGCACACATAAATGCACAGATTTACCTATTTTTGTATTAGAAAAAAATTATTTATAGTTTCGTCATAGACTGCCATGTATAGTGAACCAACATTTTAGATGGTATTTCAAAATCAATTTCTTGTACACAAATGCCCTTTTACTTCCTACTTCAAGCAAAGTGCATTTAAATATATTATCAACATATAGAATATACAGATGTAGCATGTTTGCTGAGGGAAAATTGTCAATAATTTGCCTGATAGACTCCATGTATTATGATAAGATATTTTTGGTGAAGCACTATATCAGCCACATCTTGCCTTCTTATAGTTGTACAAAATATATGAAATACCATATCTCTTCAAAAATGCTTGCGTCATAAATTGCGACAGTCCCTCCAAAAAAACACCAGCCCTCCCCTCCGTAATTTGTACCTAACTTACATAACAATTATGCCAAATTGTTATGTAAATTAGCTGATACTGTTTCAGTTATTCCTGAGGAGAATATTGCAGTGGTTAGGGAGGGGGGTCAAGTTGAAGAATGTCGGACAACGGGGAAGGTCACATTTTAGACAGAAGGATAGTGGGGAGGGTCACATTTTACGGTACAAGCGCGCGCGGAATTCCCCCGGCCCACCCCCTGTAATAACTGAAGGCTCCTTAAGTCAGTCATGGCTTTCCATAGTTGATTCCTCCCACGTTCTACTACAGCAGCAGTGGGACGGTACCCACTCAGTCATGTTGTTTGTTTGTTTACATGACGTGCCTTTAGACGAACGAAAGCTTCGATTGCCTTTTCTCTGCAGGAAAAAAAAGACAACAACAAAAAACTAAGGACAAAATTGTACATTCGTATTCCACCACACGTGTTGGCCCAATACGTTATATGTTGAGATTTTGTAGTATGACAAGTAAAGCTGATCAATTCATGTTTAAACGGGGTGTTTTTCAAGTGACATTTTTAGTGAAAGTTGGTGAAACATATCTTCTCAGAAACATGGCTGTTCTTATGAGAATGAGTATGCGCAGCTTTATAAATACCGCTAAAAATAAAATGAAACAGGCTTGTCGTGCGTTCACTTCCGCATTTAACACGAGCCTTAAGTTTCGAGATACGCTGCGTTTCCAAAGGTGTAATTTAATGAAGGTTTCGGAATTTCGATTTTTAGACCGGAACAGCTACACGCTGAATTTCTGTGATAAGATTAGAAACCGTACGCATGTCCCTGAGCTAGTACATGCTATCATATAAATATATAGATACATGGAACACGTTAACACACCTTTCGCAAAGACAAGTCACTTCAGTATTTGGCAATTATACTTATCATCAACAATAAAACGTTTAGTTCTCTTAATGAAGTACTTTCAATTGTACATATCATGTACTGACATTTGCGAAAAAAAGTTCTCGGGGAGGGATTTAGAGAGATCATCTTTAACTGGAAGGCAAGAAAATTGATGTAGAGTTTCTCTTTGTGAACTGTATTAGTTCAATTTACCCATCAGTTCAAATTACAGTAAAAGTTATTTCTGAATGATGACTATTTCAAAAATCCCAACCATGTTAAGCTATTTACAGTTATCAAAGGAAACAGTTTGACAGTCGTCTTTGTTTGCAAGCGAGGGCTTTACAAATACTAACAGATTTCCGGGATCACTGAGACGGCATTTGAAGTTTGGGCTAGTAGTATGTCTGTCTACCTACAGGGAACGATGAATAAGTATTTTATCGTTTTCGCTACTCTGTTCTTGAGTGTTGGTAAAGGAATCATCTGTCGGGTCTATCGACGTGACCTTATCGAACCTGCTGGAAAGGAAAATTTAATTGGTAAGATTATTGTTTGAAATCTTTGACGTTTTCAATTATTACGTGAATATTTGATGTTTATTCGTCGATTTCCAGTTTGTCACTGCCTAAGTCATAGTCTCTGGTGGATGAACTGTGCCCATATCATGGCAATTTCCATGTTTATCGTTGTTCAAGTTTTACTCACTTTGATGATATTACTCTAACATTTAGCAGCCTTTGCGCCTTGAATTCAGCGTGCATCGACCGTCAACGCCACTATCATTTGTTTCATTTCTTACGCAGTGAATCAACACAGATAGGTCAAAAGCAATTTGTTTGGACAAGCCTTAACGACATTAAACGCTTACATTGTGTATAAATATATGATTGACACCTGTCACTTTTTAATGAAAGTCAAATATTTCAATCTCTCAAGTACGGTAGATTTCACTAAATTGATCCTACAAGCTGCGATAAATCTTTCCATCGCTATTTTGTGCCCATTTTTACAGCATACTAATTATTGCAATAGCCTGAGTCAATTATAAAAAAAATTACACACTGAAAAAAAATATGAATAATACATCTCTAATTTGCCCTGGCAATGCGTTTTCACTGTTTTTAAAGGTAATATATTTACTAATTAGACCCCGCCACCAATACGGCACCATAATTTGTTGGTCTCCTGTTAACAATCATTTCAGAAAGTACACACATAAAAATGTTGCATTGAAAAATGTTTCCATTTCCTGCGCCGAGAGAAGTAAGTGACATATATTTGCCTATCTCTGATAAAAATACATTTCCTTTCCGTTTAACGCCTTTGACAGCAAATAATTGCTGGCCCTTACTTTTTTGTTGATTAAGTCGTCAGACACGTGATCCTTTGTTGTACTGGAGAAAGAAATTTGGCAAGCGGGTAAAGTCTGTTTTCTTTTAAGGATTGGTGGTTACAATTTACATTATTTGCTGCTCCCACTGGTTTTGCAAACTCAGTTTTAGGCTTTCAATGAAATGATAGTATGACATATACCTTAGTGTCATGCTTTTCGTTATCAATTTATTGCATACTCGCTCGAAAATGTTGAAGCCGTAGTTTGCAATTCTGCTGCTCTTCTTGGTATATTGAAGTAGAATGCGCCTCGGGGACAGATATTCAGACTTCCATATATTTCCAATATTTCATCTGGTCTACATCTTGTAGGGGCTCATTTTAAAGCTAATATTCAGAAAGTAAAGTTTTCACTGTCTTAATTGAATGAAAATTGAAAATTTGAGTTTCGCTATTGAGTGACACAGGGTTGGTTGCCATTTTGAATTTTAAATA
>LD357131.1:28408-58882 GCA_001465055.1 Ptychodera flava
CTCTCTCTCTCTCTCTCTCTCTCTCTCTCTCTCTCTTGTTACCTCCTTAAAATATAATCAAATAGCTACACGAAAGGCTTTCACCATATCACGGCTGTATCATTTCGGTACTAACATGAGTAGCAACCGCAAATATTTCACGCTAACATGCTTAGCACATACAATTTATGTCTCAGACTGACATTCGTTGTTTTATGGAGCCTTTAAAATCGCCTAATCACAGTGACAGTCCTGCCCGAACAGAGAATTACGTTTTATGTGGCAAATATAAGAGTTCCGTTTGAAACGGTTACCTAATTTATGGCGATAATAAACAGTTTGAGATGGTCTACAAGAACCACACTTAAGATCAATCCCCGCTCCTGGATGCATACTGTTCGTTCTGGTTCCTGTGAATTAAAATGTCTCATATCGCGAAGTGTATTAATAATACCTCTTACTGACCACGAATATATAAGCAGTACGTATACTGTACTGCTTCCCTGTCAGTCAATAAAATGTTAATATAAGGGCGAAACAAAAACAATATATAATGACCAGAGTATAAATTTAGTAACTTATTCCTGTTTCGAAAGAAACTCGTGACGACAACATCATCGGCAAAAGTCGAATCGTTCAGTGGATACTCAATACATTTCCATGGCTGTCAGTTTTTTGGGGGAATTAGTTGTTTAAGCGATAACTCTTGATATGTAGACTTTTGCAGCAGGAAAACGTTGTGAACTCAGGCTAGCGCCGCAATGTCCGACCCAACGAAGGTGTTCGTAAAGACTAATTTGAACATTGCCGCGATACTGATCTTTATACTGACGTTATGGTTTATGAATCATTCGATTACTGGTATGTATAGACCGCTCTCTTGTCAACGTTCCCTTACCTGTAATAATTGGTGCATTGTCCATTTTCTATCAATTTGTAAAATGCATTTTCTGGTACTCCAATAATCATGATGTAGGAAAGTTTCACAGAGTCTGAATATATTGTAAACGACTCAAGTTACGTCTAGACTTCTAAAACTCGGTCTTAGAATTAAGATGGCTTTTGAGTAAAGGATTTTACCTGACTGAGATCCTAAAAGTGGCCGCTGAATTCCATTAACCTCCAAGATAACAAATTTAACGAATTCATGCTATAGATTTTGCGAGTTTTGTGCACATTGTCCCATGGCTAAATTTCTCGATGAGGCTGTATTGTTAAAGAAGTTGCGTAACACATTAAACTGCGAACTCTGAAAATGTATTTACAAGCAAAACGGGGGAAAACTTGGACAATTGCGACTCTGTTATTCATAAATAAACCATTAAGCAATATTGGTACATGATCTGGGTAGTGGCCACCATGCACATTTGCAGGTGCAACTAAATAGCATGCAGTCGTAGTCTGAATATTTATACGAATGAAGAATTCGAGTTTCTACTTTCAGTTGAAAGCGCAAATGTCCACATCACTGCTGTCAACCTGCCACTACTTTCTCTGTCGGGTGCTGTTTCAGTGTGCTGTTGATGCGTCGTTTCTAAACTGTGTTCGTGGAAAACAACAGGCGCCACAGGGGAACTATAAATAAATAGTCAAAGAGATATTGCATTATGGTTCGACTTCCTTTCTGCTCAGCAATGTTTGATTGTGTATGTGTATAGTGTATGCATTACACTTATCAGTAGTCTGGGCGCGTCCAATACAACATAAATACATGAAAAGAGAAGCTATCATGAACGTAATCGTCGTATCCCCATCGCAGGACTGACAGTTGATATCGTGGTCGTCACATGTACGTTGTATGACCCTTCTTGAATGCCGCTCTGTGAAGCCATTGCTTTTGGAGAGTAGTGTGAAGACTTAAAATCGATTTTCCTGCAGCCATTTGCCTTATGAGCATAAATCATATAAGCTGTAACTAGCGCTCATTTACCCCTGACCACCATGACTCTAGTGGTGACCTTACAGATTTAGACGAAGAAAATGTAAATATTTCCTCCTACGTATGCATTGTTAGTTTAGAACAAAATGCTATAACGCAAAAAAGTATGTAAAAGTGTATAGGTTTTTAATTACTTTGTTGTTTTAGTTAATTTTGTGCAAGGTAATGTAGTTCTCATATAGTTCAAATGCATACATTTGTCTCCGTGTGGTTCAAGTATATCAAAATACTACAGATTTCCTTAGTTATTGTTTGGTTTTGATTTACTTCATTTCGTCGACCTGGTCAACCACTAGGGTAACTTGTGACAGTTTCGTGCATTTATTGGCAGTTGTTGCCATGTGTCACATAGTTTTCTGTCGAACACTAGATATTAAACTCATATAAGTAAATTATAACCATAGTACAGGTTAACAAGTTTCGGATTCCCCTTTTGTAAAGGTTTGCCAACAGCGTACAGATTCTCGAAGAAGTAGCGATTTACTAGTTATCAGTACACTTCTATTGTCACAGTGTAAATCAGTACCGGCTACCTTGCATGATTGCTTAGAGATTTGCTTGGTAAAGTATCCCTGATAGCAATAAGTAGCCGAAATGAAACAAGAGGCACAAGGACAAGAAGTAGTATGAATGTTTCAAACACACAAAGTAAATTTCACCGATCTTCATAATAAACTGAAAGATCCTAGATATACATGTACTTAAAACTCGTCAGTTCAGGATGTTCCTGTATGCAATGGCCATGATAAGATAAGGAGGAATCGCAATTTTTCTTACGATTTTCAAATGCAATTTTCCATGTTCTTAGGTGCCAGTGCCTTCAAAGGCGATCTTGAAGAATTGGTTGGTTCCGGCGATGGAATTGATAACTGCATTGGAAAAGTGTGTCTGAATGGCGGTACCTGCCTGGACAGCTCTAATAACGACGACCAAGACCTGTATAATGAAAGATTGCCCTTTTGCTCATGTGTTTCGGGGTACACAGGAGAAGATTGTGGAATTTCAGGCAAAAAAATGAAAAGTTTATATATAGTTTTCCGTTCCTCGAATATAATTAAACATTACATTTATTGTCTCCGGAAAATAGAGTAACATATTTGAATTTATAAATCAACAGATGCAGTAACCGACATTACGGGAAAGATTGGAAGTGAAACAACAACGGAGAGCAAAGATACAGAAGTGAACGAAAGCAAATTATGTCTTGATAAGGAAATAGGTAGGGACAATTGATGCATTTTTGGTCAACATCAGTCTTATACAGGCGATGTGGTGAAAATGAATTACGTCTGTAGTAGATAATAACGCCATACACCCAAAGGAATTCTCCATGAAAATTATCTGATAAGATAACCTTTTAGAATAGATGATATTCATATATTATTCATTTCTACTTATAAGAGAACGAATGATTCGGGGACTACAGGCTACCGTCTTTACTAAGTGCACCATCTAATTGTGAGTGTGTAATTTAAGTTTCATTAATTTTGCTTTTTATCTATAGGGATCGTAGTTGGGACAGCAGGATTGTGTCTCCTGATAATTATTATTGTACTCATTATGGTCGTGGCTTTACTCTGCAAAAGGTACGCCACAAAATTTCACAAAGCGATTTATGTACCATTGGTATTTACTTTTGCGTATGCCCTTGTGTGTTTCTTTCGATTATATGCTGCTTACATGTGTTTACGTACCACTTGTCAGTGATTAAAGACCCGAATGGTAAATTGTAACTTTTAATGTTTGAGATTATTTGATCTGATTTAAAATCATATTTTGTCTACTACGTTCGAATAGTAGTGCCTAACTACAATCAAAACGACACAATGGACGACAGAATCGGGAAATTCTGATCGATACAAGTAACAATATTAATCACGTGTTCTGTAGATCGAGGGCTTTACGATGAAGAAAGATTTGCAAGCAGCGATGATAATGCAAAACAGAATATTGTACAATTAACATGTACGCATAAAGAGAAATATTGGGACATACTGAATCCCAAAGTTTTGGAGATCATCTAGCCGGAGTTTAAACATTGGTGAAACCAGTTTTTCTTCCATTTTTACAGAAAAAGAGTCCAGGAACTTAAAACCGAAAATCTGTACGAAAGCGTACGATCGTCTTGGTTTCCGAATAACACTTACGAATCTGCCGATAAGGTGAATGCCGGATGCGTCGTATCTGTAGTTCCCATGGAAGTGGCAGTCAATACTAACTTGGACCCTTCGGGCCATAATGGTATTCGAGACTATGACTTCGGACGAGCGACCTATGAGAAGATCAGAGACAACAACGGTGCACCTCACATTTACATGCATTTGCAACGTCAATGACGTCAGAAAATGCGGTGGAAATTAAAATCGATGAGCGAACATCAATTAATAATTAGCTTTGCTGCGTTATGTACACTGTATTGATATCTTATGTCTCAAATTGTTCCCGTCAAGTCTTGCCGTCATCTTTTTATTGAAAATCGTCACGTGATAGTTAAGATCAATACAAAGGAACTATCTCGTTTTTGTGTGTCAGATACATCTTTCACATGATGAATTCATCTAGTAAACTTTGATGTACAATCAATTATGTATGAATTTGATAAAATAATAATTTGCAGTGTAGTTAGATCATATTCTACCTTCCTAGAGTTGTCTGACGTAACTCGGGCCATCTTATCAATGTTTGTGGAAAAATAATGTTAATTGTTTTGCTAACTATGGTCCAGTAATGTTTTACAGAGAAAAATTACAGTCATAATACAGAATGTTAGATATATGAAAAAAAACGTACAATATTTTTACGATCTATGATGACTGTCGTGTATTGTAAAAAAAGAGAAACATGATTACAGAGGGACGAATTTGATGAGATTTTAGAAAGTGTACTGCTTTGCTGAAGCAATGGACGTGAATTGAGCTTACTTAAGTTTCAACTGTTAGAGGAAACAAAGCGTGGGCTTTGATGGATACATCATGATTACAATTCCGGTATTCTTCACCAAACATCATAATAGCATTTAATTTCTTCTCGAAACATATCTATTTCACTCAAGAGTCATCAAATAGAAAACACAGGATTTTTATAAGTTATTAATAATCGTGAGTTAGGTCTTACTTTTGTTCGTTGTCTTTTTTCGCTTGAAGAATGTTTCAATCTGCAACTTCTGGAGTACTAATGATATCAACATGTCTACATTGTAGATTATATTCGTCCTTTTGTAATTAACATTAATGTTGAGTTGCCACGCCCTTTTTATACATTTTATAGACTCATACTTTGACGATATTTCACCACAAAGCAACAAATATCTGAGCGCCCAGGAATTGAATCTTACGCATTACGCCTGTAGTCCTTCCTCTTTGGAATAAAGTTATATCGTTGAAATTGACAAAATTCTTCGCTAGTCTCTGCTTTGTCTGATATCTTGGTAACCTCAACAGTCATGCTTTATATTCCCCAACGGAAGAGTATAGAAACACAAAACAGTTCCGAGTGTCAAATATACCTTAGTGGCGATGGTTTGTTTTCGGTTTCTACTCAAAACATGGTCATAACACCATCTAATGCTCAATGTATTACTTGTGAGGATGTATAAAAAGTAGGTATACGTATGTCGTTGGACAACGGTACAGTGACATACCCTAACTTTCGTTGGATATTAACAAAATGCCCAAATTAATTAACTGAATGTATTTTTCGATATATGTTGTACAGCTGGCTAAAAGCCTAAAATGTGCTTCACGAAAACATCTCGTAGATCTACCATTTGTGATGTATTGTTGTACAGGGTACAGTTACTCAGTGCGTTTCAGTAATCCAACTTTGCAAGCTACACCACTGACATGACAGGTAACCTAGACAGATGTAGATAATTCTTTGATAAATATTTAAGTCATAACCCCGCTACAGGCGGCTATACACGATGTTTTGGTAGAATTCGCGACATTTGGCACTCGCCTATTGGCTTGTTTTATATGTCGTGAGTTCTACCAAAACACAATGTTTACCCGACTGCGGCGGGTACGTTATTGCTATTTTATTTTATAACACACCACATGCTCATACCGTGTCGCGATTGGCCAGAATACGTCACGTGACGAGAAAATGGATACGTCTAGTCCCAAAAAGTGACGTCAGAGGGCATTTTTTGAAACACTATTTCCCTAGAGAAATATTTTGACCAAATTTGGAAGTGTCCTGTCACGTGACAGTAGTGTCGTCTGCAGCTTTGCAATAATGGCGGGTGACTAGAACGTGATGTGCGCCCGGGATGAGCGGCGAGCCTTTCTCTGAAACAGATAGATTTTTCATTCCGACAGCGTTGGTGTGTTATAAAACACCTATAACCTGGTCTTTATTCAGGCTATAGCGCTCGTTTATTACCCCTCGTGGCCGTGCGTTACCAGAAACACGTCACAATACCCCTCGGCCTACGGCCTCGGGGAATAGCGATGTGTTTCTGGTAACGAACGGCCATTCGGGGTAATAGACGGGCGCTATACCCCTAATGACCAGGTAATAGGTGTTTATTATCAACTTATGTGTCTCTGTCGTCGCATTGGGGTATTCTCGTCACTTTAGGCCCCAAATGTAGAAAACGGAAGTCTGAGAGATCGAACGTCGGAAATTCAAGGTCCGAGACCGAGCATTTTTTGTTGGCATTACTTTGACAATACTCGCTAACAGTTAAACAGTTGAATTCTCGTCCTTTAAAAGTTCACTCTTGAAGAGAGGTCTTCCTGGGTATTAGTTGCAAATCAGCACGTCTGTACTTGAACTAGGACAGATGTTACATTTAGGAAACTTTTCTCTGTCCGCTCATTACAATACTCGGCCATGATTGATGGCAGTGAAGCAGGCAACAGAAAGTGACAGTGTAAGTATGACGAAGTGCCAACAGTACAGTGAGGCATTTCTAAAACGATGATAAAAAGTCTACAGCAGTGTTAATGGTTGATCCGTTTCACAAAGTTCATCCGAGAGAAATATGCAAATGTAAAAACTGCAAATGTAAAACCAGCAATTTAGACGTAGATCAAAGAAAAGGAGAGGGAAGGAAGGGAGGAAGGGAGGGACGCAGCCCTTATCTTATGATATAAAAGGCATTGCATTCTATGCTTGTATCGTCTTGGTTACTTTCGTCTTCTGCCTGAGACAACATTGATGCCATGGCGACTTTAGCTCAACATTGGGCCCGGACGCCGTACCCATGTTGTTGTCGTGTAAGCCTTAATTGAAGTTTAGGCAGTCGAGTCCAGAAATACGAATACGAACGTAAAAGCCAGTAACCTAACAAATACCAATGGGTTTACTGTTTATAATTTATGACCGATTCAATTGCGGGGCGGATTCAAGCGGCCATGTTGCTCGTTAAAGTTGAAAATCACATCGATTGGGGACTCAGGACACGGAACAGTTCAGACGCATCATAATCCATGACGTAGACGCGAGCTGTAGTGACGTAGAACGGCCAGACAATGTCAGAGACAATACTCGTGGCTTGAACATGTGACAAGCATAAAAACTGTTGACAATTGAATTTAAATCATCGATATCAACGTAGCTACATGTGGAGTGAATGACATCAGATTACGGGTCATTTCAGAATACTCAACCATTCATTCTATTTCCCTCTTCACAGGACAATGGTCATCCGGTGGTTTTAGGAGTAGACCACGAAACCTGTTACTGAACAAAACTACTTAGAATACAAAAAACGTTTTGAATATTTAGCCCTTACAATCAAACAGTTATTTAGAAGTGAATGTTGCGTTCTTGTTTCATGGAGACATAAATGATTGTTTTTGTTTGGTAATTAAATTAACAAATGACAAATGAATGCATAATTTGAATAAAAAACTGTTGATCGAACAGAAAAGAACGGTCGACAAAAAAAAATGAATAAATGAATGATTTTGTGAATTGATGGTAAGACAGAGATATAGAGAACGGTCAACAAAGCTATCGTTTATTATCAACCAAGGATTAAATGAATCGTTGAATGAACCAACGAACCAACGATCAAATGAGTGAATAAAGGCAAATAATGAACCGCTTAGGATGAATCAGTAGTTCACTGCAATCATATTTCTTTGTTCAACAGAAAACTTTAACAGAACAGATATCAAAGATTTGAGCCACAAATACGCACCACTCTGCGCTTGCGCGTCTTCAATTGTAGGCATAATCAACGAATACAACGCTCCAACTTCGTCACTCAGCACACGGGTAATTTGAATTTATGTGAAATGACCAAAGATTAAATTCACTACTTGTTCCGCTTTCGACCGAAACTAGTGACGACAAGACCGTGACAAAGAAAACAATCATAGTGTTGTGGGGAATGTGACTGCGTGTCCATGATCGTCAACTATCTCAAAGACTGTAAGCTATATTTTCCATCATCTTGTGGCAATTAACTGTTAACTGTGGTTTTGTTAACTCCGGCTGGTGGGGAAATACCTGATGAAGTGACGTTCTGTTGGTGCCGAAATTCATAAGGTGGACAAGACCTTCGCAAACGTTAAAGAGAACATGACGTATAAATTGATCTTCATGGCGTTGTTATGGTTTTCAGATCAAACCATTACAGGTATGTATTTGCCACCGTAGCTTTCTGCTGTTAAAAGCGTCCATGAACAGTTAATCTTGTTTTTATCATTTTTGTAAAATACAGGTACTTGTGAAATACACGGACAGGGCTACAGTACTGCAATAATCGGATTGCACTATAGCCCCACAAGTCGTATTATTATTACTCATAGACTAAGACGGAAATAACCCTCTAAATTAAAATACGAATGTGAAAGCAATGCTTGAATAACTTGCGGAAACAACTAACTCGAAACCTTTGGATGGCATTAAAATGGATTCCGTAATCCCTGCGATAAGTTTTGAGCGCGGCCATTTTGACCAGTCAACAGTATTTTCGCCGTTTAGAATCTATTCAGTAGATTTTTGTTCTTGAAAAAAGCGTATTTTTTTCCAAGGTAGATCGTGCGGTTGTCCGATATTTACCCCGTACATGTACATATATATTCCCCTCGCACCTTTGCCTACACAACCAACGAATCGGGTGATTGATAGCTTGCCCGTGGTGTATTGATATTATTCTAAAAGTTGTTCAGCTCGGATTTGGGAAACTACATTTTTTTTGCGAAGAATAACCAATGTACAATGCCATGATGTGATAAGTATATTAATCCCTAGCGTGTTCTTCTGTTCAGCTTGAAGTATACTCAAGACACAGTCATTGCGACAACAGCAGTTTGCTTCGCCGAACGAAGAAAATGCTACGGAGTTACACATGCACGTTACAACTACAATGTATACAGTTTGCAAGGCTGATGTTTTTTAAGAGGCAAAGAAAATGTGCTTACTTCGATTAACTGTAGTAAAATATTTTTAAAGTTCAGAGTAAATAGACACAATAAACTACCAGACAGGAAGCTTAAAAGCGGTATGATCTCTGCGCTCTGGCCATAGAAAGAGTTTGGCTGAACACGACCTATCGTCATTGTTTTAATGAAATGTGATTTTGCCTTGTTGGTAGGCGTTACTTCGTTTGAGGACACATGGCGTGCTTCTGGCGATGGCTTTGATAAGTGCCTTGGTATAGTGTGTCTGAACGGCGGTACCTGCATGGACGATGTTGACGCTGAAGACTCGCCCTTTTGCGCATGTGCATCTGGGTACAAAGGGGAAGATTGTGAGATATCTGGTAAGTATATGAAGATTTCATGCTAAAGTTGCCGAGCAGATTTTGTTTGGCCTGATACAAATTAAAACATCTTCAGTGAAATTTCACAGACATGTCACTATGCAACATTAAATGTTAAGAAATATAAGACATACAGAGTCTGGTATGGGTTCGTTTTATTCACGGCGGTATGGATATCTATGAGTAAATGTCTCAAGCCTAGCGTAAGGTCACACCACGAATATTTAAAGTATTAAGCATCAGATAGACTAATGATTGCAGCAATGTTTAGAGTACAATCTCTGGATATTATTCGTTTATACTTTACGAAGCTGGGCATCTGTATCGCTTTTCACATTTGCATAGAAAACTAAACGTCCGGAGAACATATTCTATTTATACGGTGGAGGACACCTCGAGACACACAAAAAAACATCGGGTATAATCCTTTACTGGCACATGCTCTACCAACCTAGCTACCTAGCTACCTAGCTACCTAGCTACCTACCTACCTAGCTACCTAGCTACCTAGCTACCTACCTAGCTACCTACCTACCTATCTACGGTACATGTACCTGCCTACCTACCTACCTACCTACCTACCTACCTACCTACCTACAGTGTACCTTTGCCTACCTACATGTAGTACCTACATGCATGCCTATCTATATACACACACAGTTTGTACAAAGTAAATGTTCTCATAAATGTATGCTACCGCATTGATTATACCCACTCTGTTACTTTTCTACTTCTGTGATGTGGTTACGAATTGAAATACCACATATTGTCTTTGCAATAGGAATAATAGTTTTATTTACAATCAACAGATACGGAAGGCTCAGATGCGGAAGCGGAAAAAAACAGAATTTGTGTGGATTCGGCAATAGGTACTAAGCTTTGATGTTTTTGTTTATTATTTAATTTGAGAAAATATTCTCAAGGATATCAGGGAATATCAAGGACAAAATCTTCATTCATGATAAGTTAAGTTTAAGTGCACAATTTTTGTACGTGCAGTACATGTACACTCTTTACAAAAGGCTTGTGTTATAAATTAACTTTATGAAGTTATTGAAAACATATGCCCCGAAGAAATGAACAAGAGAATCCATGGAAAGGCGTACACTAAATTTTATCCAACAATTAACCTAAATATATATTTTCTTATAATTAGTTAACAGGGAAATCAAATCGCTATGACCTGTGCACTAAAGTGCACAACGTCTTAACTTATTCACATCATTTAAATGTATGGTTTGCAATTAATTTACTTTATTATATTTTTCTAATTTAAGGAATCGTGGTCGTGATCGCTGGATCGTTTTTCCTGATTGGTGATATTGTACTCGTTGTTTTGGTGATTGTACTTTGCAAAAGGTAAGTCATGTGGCTTCGCGTAGCTATTTCAGCTCTCTCAGTGTTTGGCTTTGTTTTATTCTCGCTATTTCAGTCTCTTATATGTTGGTTGCTGAGTGTGTCTATCTCTTGTCAGTGGTAACGATGGTCTTAATATCTAGACTCTTTGTAGCTGTCTGGTGGAAAAGCAAAGATTTTACCCTGAGTGTTAACATTCCATGTAAAAGACTTCGCAGTCATATATTCATTACTATGTTGGAATACTTTGATAAACATACTTGTACTTCCTTTAATATACATTATGGTTCCAACTATGCCACCAAAATCAAACAATGGATCGTAGAATCAATAAAGTCATTGCCAGTGGTAAACAACACAAACATGATATACATCGTCGACCGAGAGCTATATGATGAAGGAGAACATTAGTAATACCGAGATAAAGTACCAGAAAACGAAGTGCATTCAGAATGGTGAATTTAATTCACGCTGCAATTATGCGCGCTGGTAGTATAATGAATAAAAAGTGTCTTTTCAAAAGAAAATGTTTTAGACTTCATTCACAAATAATGCTAGTGTGTGTATGGGGAAGCGATAAGGGGATGGTGAATGAAATGTTCATTTGTTTTAGGTCCTCCTCACTACCCTCAAAACATTTCAAATTCCACCCATCTATGCACGTTCAAATCGAATCCTCCCAACTATGCCCAAAAAATTATTAACCCAGCAACATTTAACTAAAAGTTTGAATGTGTTTTTGTCGTTGTTTCTGCTCTTTGCATCAACTCCAATCTCTTGTTTACACCCTATTACACGGCGTATATTAATCTTCTTTAAAAAGAAGTCAAAAGGAGGCAAAACAGACATCATATATGACAACTGTCTTGTGTTGCAGCGACTGAAGGTCTCCTGCAGGGGGAGAGCTCGAAAGAGGATTGTGTCCGCTCTCGAACAATTCTACTGATCTTCAGTGATAGACTTTTTACCAGTTTAACATTTTCTGATGTCTATTTTCAGAGATGAGTTCAAATGGCAAGTTCTAGTACAATTATTGTGCAATGCAATCCATAGTATTGATAGTGTCGTATTGAAATACTCAGTATTCAGCTTGCCAATAAAACCCGTTAATGAGTGATGTGCTTTTTTATCGCTGACAAACAAATTTCAATCTGGACTATAACTCAATCATCATTGATTTTATATACATACACACGCTTTGATGATAAGTTGTGTTTTCAGCATGCCGGGAGATACCCAAAACTGTAGTTGATATACTGAATAGAGATATTTACAATTATCAACATTTGCAGCTCTTACCCTTGTTACAAGGTCTCTTTGTGTTCTCTCCAATAAGTATTCAATTACATTCAAACTATGTGATATTTTTCAAAACATGTCATGAAACGCCAAAACATGATTCCTGTATTTGTCATTATTTACATTGGAAGCGTTGGATGACATATCCACGTTATTCATTATTTTTTTATTTAATTACCCATTAAACTGTGGATTCTAAAAATGTCGAAATGGGAACTATAATGTTTTTCAGATCCTTCCGCTATACCTGGTGCAAACCATTCAAATCCCCCTTTACTACCCTAGAGCTTTTATATCCCCGCCTTGATTCCCCGACCCCAAGCTTGCCCCACCAATTATTTGTGAATGCAGCTTTAGTTTTGCCAGAGGTTAAATATTAAATGGAACAAGTTTATCTTTCCTGTTACAGAAAAAATGAAAGTATCCCTGGCAAATTCAACGAAAGCATTCGGTCTGCGCAGTCTCCAGAAAACCAATACAAAGCTGCCAACAGTGTGAATAGCAACTTCGGTGTACCTGCAGATTACGTGGAAATGACATCCAACCAAGTTGACCCCTCGCGCTTTATGGGCAATCGTGACTGTGACTTTGGACGTGCAACTTATGACGAGATCAAAGACAACAACGCTGACCCTTCACCTTACACGAATATGCAGTAATAATGACGTCACAATCAATGGATATTAAAGTCGATAAGCAAAAATAATTTAATTAATGGATTTTAATGGATTGAATTGGCTTGTTGTTCATCTGAAATTCGTCTGTTAACAATGGAAAAGGGAACTTTAGAATTATAGAGCTAAAACGTGACAGGCAACTAATATTGAAACGAAGATGAACGTTCTCTACGACACGTTTCTATATGTATAACAATTTGGTAGCCATACCATTAACGTCGACATAACAGTCAACTTACTCTCGAACCGTGTGTGTTTTCGTACAAAGGTCAAGCAATCGACAAAACACAAGGTTTTTACGTTAAAAATGAAAATGGGTAGGGTCTATGTCAATTCTTGTTGTTTTGGAATGTACTTGCTAAGTTTACGCTTTTATGAGAATTTATAATATCCATAATGTCAATCACTGCATTCATGCTTTTATTTTTATTTCATAGTTATTATAAAACTGAAGTGAAGGTTTGAAAAACGTTTAACAACTCAACCTTTGGCAGTACAGTATTGCAAAGCAACCAAAGTCCCTGAAACCTATACAAAGACACAAGGGTATCGACGAGCAAGGAACCCAGTCTTTTATATGACGTCTGTATAAATCTTTGCTTCACTGAAATATAGACAAATGATTTAAAATGGACAAGAGTGTTGGTTAGCCTCTACCATGTCAGTGGAGGGCTCTGACCCTCTCTGAACTGGGCCTGCTTTTGGATCAGACAAAAGTAAAATACTGTGCAGGACTATGAAGGAAAGTGATAGAAGTATTTCTGAACACAGAAATTATGAGAAAAGCATTGTGAAATCTCTCCGAAATAGGATGTTGGTTATTGTTATTAGTAAATTTGGGTTAAAGGCCAGGGTGGATAATGGTATAGCCACTACATAATGTGTGTGGTGACGGAGAGCATTTCACCATATTTCCGGCGAAGGACAATGATACCAATGCGGAATATGACAAAAAAACCACCATATTCAACACCTGATAAAGGTAGCTGTCGTATTTTCACTGCAGTGTACGGCACAAAATACGCAACCTCAGAGGCGCCATCAAACCAGAAACATAGGATGAGCATAAGGCACATATGCTGTTTTATTTTGTGACACTGTCAAATGGGCGAAGTCGGACAGTCTTTTAATTGTACTATCAGTTTGGAAAACCGGTGAAAGATGAAAGCCAGGGGGTTGGTAATCGTGTAGCCGAAAACCGCATGTACCACTTCTTTTTGTCTGGGCCATTTGTGACAATTAGGGACGTTCTGAAAGAGGGTGAACATCAAAGCAGGCTCCGGGAATGGCTTACGGGAATGACTCTGAGGCTGGTCCTGATGCGAACAAGGTGGACACTGTTAGTGACACTGTTACTGCCGCTAACCATATCTGTTTCAAAGGGAGACTTTAGCTAGAGAGCGTACTGCGTTTTATAATTTAGGGCTAGGGAATCCCATCCAACAAGCACTATAGTACAGAAAACAGCAGGGATTTTTCTGTCGCTTGCTGACCCTGCAGGGCTTTTTCTGTAACTGGCTGCCGCATGTGTGTAAAACAGTGGTCTTTCTCTACAGTTAGGGATTTTCCAGTGATCGGTTGAACATGTGGTCTGAAAAAGTATGTTTTTCTGCAAGTGTCTGTCGCGACTGCACGGCAGGGTATAATGCTGTTATGTCGAGTGTGAGTGCAAATTTTCGATTATGTAAGGGCGCGCCTATTGTGATACACGGGTTCAAATTCGTGGTGTTGCTATTCCTCTTGGAATGCACCAGTCCTTCTATTTTAAAATTTACAGATGATTCCTGTAACATGCTTTGGAATACAAAACAAGTCATTAAAAAGGTATAATAAAACACCTAAGTTAGTATAAATGATGGCCGATAATTTTGATCTTTAGTAACCGCAGTATATATGCGAAGATGTTGGAATTTGATTTTGAAATTGATTATTGGGGATGAGTGCGACAACGCATTCATTTACAACAGATACTTTTGTTGACATGTCATGGTTAGCCTTGCACGTAATTGTAAAGAGCAAAACTGAAAATCGGACATCCGATGCAGGCTATGTGGATAAGTAGATGATTTGAGTACTGCAGATGTTTCCGGGAGATAGGAAGAGATATTGTAGCAGAAACACAACACATAAATTACTCTAACGCTAGTTAATTTTCCGAATTGAAAAACTGAGTATATCAAAAGCAAGAGAGTGTGTTAAAACATAAATCAAAAAATTCATTAATGAAATGAAACGTGATGCAATCAGAGGTAAGATGGTGACCAAAGAGTCTCCTAAAATGCGAGACGTTACGAAAATGATGCGCAAGGAGGGTGCTAATGAAAGATGCTATTATAAAATGGGGCGCTCCTAAGACAGTATATGCTGTAAAACTTTAGCTCACAAAGAGCTGGCGGAAAATGGAAAGGCATGGCTGACAGTAACTGATGCGTTTCATTTCCTACCCGTCTTTTATTTTTCTCTTATGTTTTTGACGGGACTCCTCTTGTTTTTTTTTTGTAAAATCTTAAACAGTCAAAGCGTATCAGATGGCTCACCTCTTAAGAGAATACAGCTTTACTCTTCCGTATATGTTCCCGAACACTGTGATTCTCTTGTTGTTTAAAAATAAAACTTGTAATTTGACAGTCCCATAAAGTTTATTAAAGCTCCCTTATACATTATAAAATTAAGACTGCCGTATTCAAAACACGTCCTTATCCCCATGAAACTGATGCAGACATATCCATTTAAAGGATTTAAAACTTTGGATATATTTGAGTCAAAACAACTTTGTTCGTTGATGCGAATATAATATAATAAGGGGAATGAACTTTCAACTTTCTGTTCATGTTAGGCTCTTTATTGATGATGGTGCAGCTGAACATTCAAGGATGATTTATTTATAATGTGTAAATGTATAGTGCAACGCTAAAAGGTCAACACAAGGCATAGCAAAAACTGTTAGGGGTCATATCTTTATTACCGGTTTTAACTTTCGCTTCAACTCATGTGACGATAAAACCAATACAAAAAGCGTATTTGTGCACGGAATCTGACCCCGCGCCCATATAAATCATATTTTACCCTACTGGACGTGTTTACCGAATCGAAAAAAGAGTTAATCGTTGCACTGATAACTGTTGATTGTTGCCTTGTCTTATTGAAAAACTTACTGAATTGCACAATTTTTGAGAACGAGAAAGAAATTATTTAATTTTAAAAAATATTTGCTTATCTTCTGAAAATTGTATTCAAAATTTGAAATTTTATGCAACTGTCATGGGCAAAACTAAAAACTAAATTCACGACAGTATCTGAAATAATATTGTGCAAGAAATGTAACACGTTAATATTTTCATGGAAATATACAATTAGAGGCACAAGTTTCTTGGAGAACCAATCAACTAGTTCAGTGAAACAGATGTGTTGGTAAATGTACATTCTGGAAGGAAATTAAAAGTGTTTCACAGGTGCCCTTTTGCAAATACAGTGCACCCCGACCATTTGCTCATCTCTCATTTTCCCGCTGCACATCGCTGCCAGACAGGTAAAACACCCACCCAGGTGTTCACAAATGATAACTGATAAACGCCGAGAGAGTGAAATAAATTTATGTCTCTGTGACGGTTCACTGAAAACCAAAGGGACTTATTTCCGCTAATGTGTCAATGACTTCTATGCTACCTTAACTTCAAATAATAATAAGTTCATTGAAAATTGTAACTTTCTGCAGTGACGCTAATTGATAATTGTGTGTTTTTCGAAAGTGAAAAAGAAGCGTTTTCGCGATTAACAGTAGCCCTGAAAGTCTTCTTTAGTGAAGAAAGAAAGTAGAAATAATATCTGAGTATCGCGTTTTGAAGCAAGCAACACAAAAACTGAGCTCACAAATTCCTAAGTTGGATGTAGTTTAGCTAGAGAGTATTCGCCTTTAGATCACAAGGAATTGTAGATAAGCTAATTAGAGCTGAGAGGTCAGCTTGTAGCGTCGAGTGAAGCTTCGAGAAACGTGTCGTGTGTAGCAGTCTAGTATTTTGACATTTGTCATGTTAAAGGTAAATGCCTTTCACAGTGAACTAAGTTAGTATACCATGTCTGTATCAGGTGAACAAATAACAAGAACAAAAACCAAAATGTGGTCACCTCTACTTTTACTAATTGGTTGATCCCGGTCGGGTCTAGTCGAAAATAAACATTGACATGTGCTCTCTGCCGGTAGAAGCGTCTTGCAAATGCCGTAAAAGTAATACTTTTTTGTACTACATGTATTGCGACTATTTCTGACACTGTGAAAGTGATACGATAGCTATTTCCGAAAAGCGTGTTATTCGTAGAATCGGGGCAATGACGCTCAACAACAGCAGCTACCTCATGTGGAGGATGTTAAGGGTACAAGTCTGCGAAGACCATAGGCAAGCCAGCACCGTCAACCCCAGGTCCTTACTGAAAGGTGAGAGGTCAGATTTTGTTCATAAATGTTATCACGTTAAGCCATGTCACATGGAAACACCCATAAAATTATCGTGCTCTGCATTGAAAAATTTTATTTTTATTTCCGATGTAATGACGTAGTTCAATCAAGTGCATTTCATCATGATCATTATTCAAGTATCAAATTTAAATGATAAAAGAATAAAGTGCGAATGATTTAACCTAATTGTAAGGAAAGAGTGGCGGCTGCTTGTGTTTATACTACATACAACACAACTTTTGTTTTAAGTCGTGAAGAACAGTGGTCGGGTGGTGTCTAATCCATTGACATAACTTTAAATTCTTAATTGACAGCTATAGTCGGAAGGTGTAGTTACCCTGGTATTTTTCTGTAAACGGGTCAATATTTTCACCGCTTTTGCCAGATAAATATCTGAGCTTGGATCAAATGCGAGCAGACGATATCCGCAAAACAACATAACGTACTAATACGGCACTTATAATGCTACATTTGGATGACCCTAGGTCTGGTTATCCTGATAAAATGGCATCATGCAATTTACAAAGCAAACGACGAAGAGTAGTAAATTTCACAGTTTAAAGAGATGTTAATGGTATTGACGCGTGACATGTCGGAATCACGGCACACTGCTGCCTGTGTCCATCAATAAATGAAGTATATACCTTACATAGTTCCTTGGTAATTTTTCACAGCGGTCCCGTCAGAAAAAAATACCAAGAATACCAAAATCAAAAAATAAACAAACAAGAGGAAAGTCCTGATTGTATTAGCTTTCCAATAATTTTCATTGCCCTTAAATGCAACAATAATATTAATAGCGACAACAATGTAATATCAACATTTTGTTGGCATGGCTTGCTAATTATAGGTTATTTCATTAATTTCATGAATTAGTGTGTTTAATGTAACCAGACGTCTGAGGAATACTAAGATTTAGTAATACCGAATGATTTATGTCTGAACGATGATAATGAGATCATTTGCATATTCAACAATTTTCAGAAATTAGGCCGTCCATGTATATCAGAATGGAATGCACTTCATTTAATCAAACTTCAGAGGCACGTTTGTTTAAGATGGTGTGAGTTATTCTGAAACTTTGGTGAATGACATACTGATTATTAGCTGATTACTTATTGGACCAGTTATTAGAAAAATAAAATAAAAATTTAATGCACCTATGGCAATGTGATTCCTCTCATGATGCACATTTGCTCTGCTTAATTTAATATTCAAAAAAGTGCGCTAAGCATGACTTATTGAATTTAAACTTATTTGAATGTGTAATACATTTTTGTGATTAGGCCGTCTATCAAAACTAAAATATAAATAAAGTGATTTTAAAAAGAAATACTAAAGATACTGGTCATACTTAGGTTAAGTTGTTAAATTGGCTGTGACTTTCTTCGGTTCATTGGTCATGCTCTATTTCACTTACGAGGAAAGTTAGCCAAGCGCAAGATGTTATTATTCGCTTATTTATCCATTCTGTCGTTAGGATATATATCAACGCTACATGCAAGATATTTGATCGGACGTCTTGGTACTATTTTCATATACATGGTGAACGTTAGATGAATGAGACATATTTAGTGTCAGCTTATGCGCATATTTAGTGCCTTTTATTATAAAACACACCCAGCGAAGGTAAACCACGAGATTTTGACCAGTTCACGACATATATGCACGAGCGATGGCGAGTGCATATATGAAGTGAAATGGTCAAAATCGAGTGGTATACCGTCACTGGGTGTGATTTATTGCTATTATATCATAGCAGTATATTGAAATTCTGGCGTGCAACGTCAAAAACGGATTTTTTATTCAAGCTGAGAGTTTGCGCGTATGCCAGCCGTGGTATATCGCCAATATACCACGGTTCTTTTCGCGTCTCGACCAATCAGATCGCTGTATTTGGGCCATCAATATACTGGTATGATATAATACCACTTATTGCACTATTATACAGATCATTATATTATATAACGAAGAAGTAAAGCACAGGCCACTTTGATTTTAAAAGTCTGAATCGTCAGTAATGCATACATCGAATTTCTCTCACTTGGCAATAATCCCAGTGGCCTTGAGCGCCTCACGTTTAGTTAGAAAGCTTCCATATTGCATATCATCTGAAAAAGAATTCATGCAGGCATACGCTTTATTTATAGAAGCAATTTTGTGGTATCTGCTTGTGATCTACAACGTCTTAGAATATTTCTTGTACCCGTTGTGGTATGTTTCTGCACCAACAGTGTACACCACAGTACAAATGCCGTAAAAAACCATACTCCTCTAGCTGCCAATATAATTGAGCTCTTGGCAACAGTTAATTTGTGCACGTGGTTAACAACATCAATTGAAATGTTTGGCAACACGCTGACATTGACCTTTATACATCGAACATAAAGAAAAAGGGTAGCTTATGCATGGAAAGCAATCTTGACGAAGCACTTATAGTAAGGATTGTTTATACCAGCTAAATTGTATTTCAAAATACCGTAGATTTTCGATCGGATTTCAACTCACAATGTGCGGCACCCAGACACAAGCAGCGGAGTTCACGAAGCACTGGCACTCAAATACTCGCTATCGCACATCGCACACAAACTTTATCAGAGCAATGAATACATCGCTTAAGAAGGCAAAAGACTGCTTCGGGGACAATTTTGTCCACAAGAAGGGATATCAACGCAGGATAGAAAATACAGTAGATTTTGGATCGGATTCGAACTCACAATGTATGGCATACAGTCACCTAGCGAAGACATTGCAGTCAGAACCGCTCGGCCAAATCCCATCCTTAGAAAAAAACGTTATTACACCGACATATTTTGAAATAAGTTACATTTCCTTTCCCAGGCGACCTCGTTAATGTTTACGCGGTTACGTTATTCGCCATTTAAAGTATCCTATCACAGTTGACCCGCGCATAATTGAATCGTTAATGTGAATAACGACAATCAGTTTCGCTTCTATTTTTAGGGATTCAAATAGAACATTTGATAAGTTCTAGATATGAATATTTTTCACTTTGCTACTCAGGTTTTGTATCAATGAAATTGTTTACTGAAGGAGACTCATTTCCATATCAAAATAGCCTTTCTTTCGGATATTGCATTGCATTTTGGAGTTTCAAAGTACTGGGATATAGTTTTTAAAATACCAAACCTATACTTGCACTACGTAAATCACTGATATATTTATTATTGGTTGCCAGTCATGACTGCCCTCTGTATGTTATCTGTGTACAACTAGGGTCACCATAAAATCATGTTTTAAGTTTCACTTGTTCATTTACCGATTGCAGTTACCAAGACAATGAAAGGTCAATTTAAAAAAATCAACAAACATTGCAATCAGAAGGTTGGCTATTGTCAGTCCTTGTGTTTTTTCCTGCTGGATCAGGAAAGCTCGATAACACTTTAGTTCGAGGTTCGTCACAACAGAAGGAAAAAGGAAATATGAATAACTATGTAATCACTTACCTATTGACTCTCCTGTTATGCTTACAAGACAACGGCCTTTCCAGTAATGGTATGTACGTCATATAGCTATTGCTTTTTTGTAATTTGTCGAGATATGCAAACAGACATATAAAGACAAGTTTTTTTTCCTGATTTGTATCGGCGATCAAATTCTGTGTCTTCTTGACATCAATATTAAAGTGAACGTCGTATTGGGTTAAATTGTTGCAAAATTTATCGAAGGAGAACTTTCGTAATGAATGCAGGCTATCACCGCTAGAAACGTTTTTCTTATCACCCAAGCACGTTCTTTTCCAAACTATTTTGAAATTCACTACATATCAAGCACAGAAAGATCAATTAAATTTGGACCGTACCCAATGATGCGATGATGTCTCGTGGATTTGCTTTGTACTACCAAAATACAGTTTCTCTTATAGTGTTTCGGTTATCTCGGTGTAGCTTTGTGTCGAGATGACCACTGTTTTAGAAGGAAGGGGTAGGGGATCAAGTAACAAGTACCCGTTTTCAAAAGAAAGTTTCAATATTATCATCATACAATTTTGCGAAATGAAAGACGGGCAAATACAACTCTGCAGACATAGATGTGTGGTCAGGTATATCTTCGTTATTCTTTCGAAACTGCGTGCAGCATATACTGCACAATTGACAAGGACAGCCTAATTGTTTTCCAGGTTGACTGAACAAAGTAGTAGTTGTATATTTTTCCGTTACGGTGAGGCCTTTTGATTTCAGATTTTTTTTGCTGCGTTTAAGGCGCTGAAGGTTGAAAAATACTGGCGTTATGAAGTTGCCATCAGTGCCTAACAGGCACATGTATCATACTTGTGTTGGTGTATCAGGCACTGAATAATGTGATATCTGAATCTATATCACTGCATGAAAACCCAATAATTCAGATAAATTCACATTAATGAGTTGCCTGTATTATAGTATAATACACGTGAATTCACATGAATCCACGTGAATACAGGCTTGCTGAATACAAAAAATGGATTCTTGACTGTATTCATCTGTATATGCACTCTTCAGCTAAAATACAGGCAATAATCCATGTTAATACAGTAAGTATTATAGGGTTTTCATGCAGTGTATGTTTTTAATACTCTCACTTCTTGCTAGAGACTGGCGCATGGCAAAGACAGTCGGCATGTAGCAATCTTTTGAAACTACACTGGACATTAAAATTAATGTATCCTTGTTTTGCTTCGGTGAAGTTTTCAAGGGGAAGGTAGTTTATAAAAGCTATATCTCAAATCGATTAACTTCCTGAGACTTTCAAAGTTAATGAAAACGAAGTGACTCATCTATATAAATAGTCCATGTCAACAGGAACTGGCGTGAGAGCGGTTGATTGAGGGCTGTTTCTGATAAGGTTGAACACCTCGTGAACAGTATTAGAATAGTCACATCTGTGCAATATCGAGAAACTTGTAGTGTACCGTTTGAGAAGGCTAGGATATCTTAAATTTGCTTTAAATTGCTGAAAACTCGCTTTAAATGGTAACAATTTTCTGTGCCTACCATCGTATCCTACATATGAAGGCGCTATGAAAACCCCACCACCATATGCAGTAGGATTTTACGAACAATGTTAATCGATTGAGGAATATTTGTCATGGTGCTTTCTGAAGTGGCGCTCCTGTGAGCGCGAACAGTCGGTACGATGGCCGAGAGAGTTCTTCCAATGCAAAATGCGAAAATTCAAAATACAAAATTTACAATGCAAAATGCAAAATCAATACTTGAAAACGAGGCTTGACAGGAGTCATCTTGGTCGGATTTTTATGATGGCTAGTTAAAGTTGTTCATAACTCTTTTGAGTTCTTCATCGAAAAATGATGATGAGAAATTGGAGAACTAAACACGTATTGACTCAAAATCCAGCACCTATGCATTGTTCGCATGAAAAAAGTGAAAAGATGCAAAGATCATCGCTTTATTTACAATTTGCTTAGAATAAATTGAATATCGAAATTTCGTATAGAACAGGAAGTTTCATGTGTCAATTTTTTATTTTTAATGCTGACTTTGACCTGGCGTCAGAAATCGGACAGCTATGCCACACATAATAAGCTTTTAATTAAATGAACGTTTCAGTCGGACATATTTATTTAGATACGTTCCTTATTTAGAATAAAATAATTAATTGATATGGGTTGATAATGATAGTTACATAAAGGCACTTCTTGATCCCGGGAAAAGTGAAAAAAGAAAGGAAGAAAAGACATCGAGCTGTAATGAACTGCAAATCAATTACGTGTTTATCAACCCCCATCAATTAATTATTTTATTCAGAATAAGGAACGCATCTAGCTGAAAAGTAGTTACCCTGAAACTTTGTCCACTCTGGCACACGCAACTCCATAACAGCTCTATTGGGATGGGGGTGGGGGAGCAAGGTGATCATGTGCCGTCTGTTTCGGAAACAAAGCAGAGTAACTCGTTTGTAATTAAATATGCCTGACTGAAACGTTCATTTAATGTAAAACTTATTATGTTTGGCATGGCCGTCCGACTTGTGACGCCAGGTCAAGGTCAACATTAAAGCCGCAATTTTCAATCCCAGGTTCTCACATTAGTGGAGTTCTCCTCCCAGTCAAACACTTGGCCAGTATGACGTTTGATTTCTATAACATTAATTACACAAACTGATCTCAACCTTTTGGCTCCTTTTGCTAATCCTGCAAACAGAGTTTATACACGGTAGCGTTTGATTGACGGTCCATTCAAATCGCCAACGGTCATTGATTTCCCAACACAAACGCTCGAATTTCCTAAAATATCGTCTTCCAGTCGCGTTAGAATTTGAATATAACCACAGAGTTCGATCGGCAGCAGCTTCGCACTGACCGCCTGGCAGTTGTCTGCCCTGTTGCGGCCGGAAAAAAACTAAAAAGTGGCATTTTCTGGAGCGTGTGCCCGCGTGTTGCCTATTTGGTGTCCACTTACACAGTGAACGCAACCATGCTTTCGCGCCCCTTTAAAGGGAGGCTCAGCCTTTACAAATGAAAAATTGACAAACGAATTAACTTCCTGTTCTACACCAAATTTCTATATTCGATTTATTCCTAGCATATTGCAAAGCTATGGTCTTTATATCTTCTCAATTGTTTCGTGCGAACATTGCATATGTGCTGGATTTCGAGCAAATAAGCATTTCGTTCTCTAATATCATCATCAAATATAAGCTGGCCGCGTAATGCACGGCGTCACATGTAAAATCCGATGTTGGAAATGCCAACTCTAAAACGGCAATCACAGAAAGAAATATGACGATATTTCAGAATTCCTTCTTCGATTTCGACATTCAAATTCGGTTGGCCTAAAAATGCCACAGATTATAAATTGCTTGAAAACGTCATTTCCTTAGATCTGAAATCCGTAACATAATTCAATTCAGACATAATTTATCATGTCCGTCTGTGATTTTCACATCGAAATATGGTTGGCCTAAAAATGTCACGGATTAATTATGTGGTTGCCAAATCGAGACCTTTCACGGTCCAGATTACAAGTAAATGTTTGAGATCGAAACTATGAAATGAGAAAGCAATCTTTGATGAAGAACTCAAAATAGGAATGAAAAACTAGCCATCATAAATATCCGACTAAGATGGTGCCTGTCAAGCCTCGTTTTCAAGTATTGAATTTTGCATTTTGCATTTTGAATTTTGAATTTGGAAGAAGTCTCTCGGCCACCGTACAGTCGATATGCAATATATGTCCTGATTTAAAGAGCTTTTTGTGATCATTTCAAGTCACTGACAGGCTAAGTCTTTTACGATTGCAAGCCAACTTGCACAGCAATCGTCCAAACAGCGATTCGCGTAATTAATTTCTGCAATATCCTTTCTGTCTGCTGATTGTGCTATGCAATTATGGAACCTACAAAAGCTCAGGAAATTGTCGCGATCTTGTTTTGGTTAAGTTAATGTTCCCCGATAAAGTAACACAGTGTATTAGGGCCAAATTTATTTCAATTTGAATAACTTGATTCTGTGATTAAAAATTATTTCTAATTATGAAAATAATTTAAAAATCATAGTTTTGAGGGCGTTTTACGACACCTTTTCTAAGTGAAATCCGGCTCGTTTCAACGTTGTATACGTAATATTAAGGTCTTTTATATACTATTTATACATTTTATTTTGGCCCTACAGCTTTAAATACGACGGAATCGATGACAAACTGTACCACAGAGAAAAGGAATGCAACGGACAACAACACAACTACAGTTAAATATGTCACTGCAGCAATGAATGTTAAAAGTCTTCGGTTCACCCTAGTAAACCTAATAAAGCTTGGTACGGTAATTTTGAAAGAACATACTTTTTCTTACGCTCAAATCTATGTATCACAATGCATTGATATTAACATTCTTTAGAATGAGACATGCATTAGACATGCATAATATTATGGTGCAGTGTATGTATGTATGTATGTATGTATGTATGTATGTATGTATGTATGTATGTATGTATGTATGTTGTAAATGAAAGTGTTTTACAAAGAGACATATAAGTCTACTAATTTGTGTACAATTTGTCTTTTACACGTGCACTCTAGCCTACATAATCATAGGCTGCACTGGCGTCGGAGCAGGTCTTATTCTGACTGTTTCTCTTATCGTCTGCCAAAGGTAAGTATCAGCAGAAGACTTTTAATGATTTATTGCTAATTTGACACGTATTTTCCGCAATATGCATTCGTTTGCAAATATTTACTTAAGAAGATAGGAAAAAAAATTCGGCAAGGTGAGTTGCGCAAACATTCAGAGAAACAAACGTACTGCTGACGAATAAGGCTATACATATGTAACTCGTGTGATGTGGATACATTTAACGTTTCCATACTTGGAATTTGGTCATTTGTTTTTGATTTCATTGATAACAGCACCACTGAAAATGATAACGAGTAAATGGTTATTATTTTGGATTAGGAGGAATCCAAGAATATATCCGAGAAACCATGACAACGGAGCAATGAAAGTGGAAGTAAGGGTTTCTAACGATGCACACGGCATTGGTCAAGATTCAAGTAACCACATGAGAGGAGGAGATACATCACTACTCCAAGACACGGGATTTGTTGAAAACATAATCTACGAAAGTGCAGTTTAAAAACTTTCAAACAGAAACGATTCAAGTTTATATGCACTAAAAGTAAACGTAAAACTGCACTATAAACTGGAAATGCACCCTGTGTTAGAGGGGAAAAGTAGCTGTGAATTTTCGCATAATAAACATCATGAATGTGTAACTGATGGTTGCCTTAATTAAGGGGAGGTACGTATCAGGTTGAAGGTACTTTTTTATAATGTGATGGCGGGATAGTACGTCTTCACGACCTCTTTATTATCATATGTTAAACTTGATGTGTAATGTATTATACATTATTGTATTATTGTATTATTGTATTATACATTACACATCGTATTTTGCTTCTTGTGGTGTTGTTTCTAGCGGTCTAAATTTTTCTTTCTTTCATTTACCAATACGTATTTTCCTTGGACACTGGATAATGACACTAAATGTTTATGTAGTGGTAAGATGTGGACAAGCACCAGATAAAGTCATTTTCATGTTGGTTTCTACCAAATAACTCTGATCGCATATTGTCGAAACAGCCTCTACTGTAACATAATTCCAATATTATCTTAGCCACTGGTTGGTATCAGATAACTTTAATGATATTCTTGAGGCACTGGCTGATGTTAGATAAATTCTATAATAATTCTAAACAGTTACTTGTACAAAACAATTCACAAAAATAGCAGTAGTTTAACTGTTGCAGTTACTCTTTTGTTGTTATTTGTTTCGATGAATGTGTTTAGCGCTTTAGATTTTAAATGAAATAATATTGGTTTGTCATTATTTTTTTCTTTGGAAACCTGTGAAAAGTGTATAAGGTGTTTACGTTCTTTTATTTTAATAAGACGTTTGGAATAAGACGTTTGCGTTTCCTAGTTAACATCTTCCACAAAACAACAAATGAAACGGTCATTGTCGTTGAAAAAAAAAACTTTATGGAAATTATTATCAAAGACATGTCACATGTCACATTTGAAGAAACTAATTGCATAATTGAGGCAGTTTAAGTTGAGATAAAATAGAAAAAAAATAATAATAGAAAAACTGGAGGAAGAGTACCATTTTACATTTGCCACAATGCTTATTCATTCATTTCATGAGAGAAAAAGTGCAACGCTGTAAAGATACATATGCTAACAGAAGGGATTCGGAAAGTCATTGAACTCAGTTTCAGAGAAACGATCAACGTGTGAGGCGATGTTAGACGGAACACTACAGTTAAAATATACTTGGGGACGCAGCTGAGAGAGCTCAGCTGTTGCGACTTAATTGCCCCAGTTATTACCCGTTTTGACGCCCTAAACACCGTGACAATTATGTGCCTTCCAGTCGTGACTCTATAAAGATTATTTATTTTTTCCAATCGAGGTGTTCAACTGCCGGCCTTAAATGATATGTTAATAAAGCTGCAACTTTTCTACTTTCTATCTTTAATTACTCCATTGGAATGACAGAATAAAACACAACTTTACAGTGCGTGTGAATGTGTGTGTGTGTGTGTGTGTGTGTGTGTGTGTGTGTGTGTGTGATTTCTGTATTTGTTTCTTCAACTGGTGATGATTGAATCTGAATGCAGTGCTTTATCAGTTGCTTTCCATCATATATACGTCAACTGTTTGTATACTCACATCGTATAACGCAGCAATTTTTCTACCATATGCCAAATTGTACATCATAACATCTCTTTTCACTTTATGTTTAAATTGTTCACACGTTTTACGGCTATATATCTTATAAACTAAATTTCTATCGGTGCTACATTTTGTTAAAACAAAAGCAAGGTACAACTTGGTGTAAGAGGCGCTAATAACAACATTAGGATACCACAATTATTAAACAGGAACTTCCCCTGTAAAAGACGGATTATCTTAAATCTATGTAAATGTAAAAATTAAAGCAACGCAACTGATCGGACGTGCCGTTTTTGGTCCCAGAATCCCAAAATGTTGCAGTGTTTTAGGCGTTCACTGTCATTGAATCTTGCATATGATGTCTGTGAATACATAGCGACTAAACTTGAGTCAAAAATAATCTGATAAAATATTAGATGTTCCGCTTTTTGTCGGAGGACACATATGTATCACAATGTGTTCCCTGTACGACTATTTGACCCCTCTTTACATATGTAACAAAAGTGCCCATCATGATTATTCAAATTTATCATACGGTCGAAGTCATGCTATGACAATTCAAAAACTCCCGCCCAGTGTATGCAAATGGCGGCGTCATCGGAAATCCCCCTATTGTGCGCCCATGGACCTGTAACTTCCCGTTTAAAGGTAAGTGAATATAGGCTGTGTAAGGGTACTACGGAAAGGTACATATAGCGACAAAGACTTTCCCGGCTTGATGCTGTTAAATTTGTTTTAAAGCCTATTGAATTGAGTACAAATTAAATGACAAACATCCAATGGACATTTGAACCATCATTGATACACATCACATGTTTAAATCGTGTTAAGTATAATAAGAGTAGTATTCTATATTCATATTAGTTTTAGAAAGTAATTCCAAGAACCCGCAATACCACTTGTTTTGAAGACTCATCCACATAATTAGAACGTCATGACTCACTTTCAAGACATTTGATTAGCGAACTTTTAGGGTCATTGGGACTATTAATGATGAAGAGGACGCGAAAGTTTTTTTTCAGAACTACCATTTTTGCCCTTAAATAGCTGAACGAACTAACAACTGTATTTACACAAGATGCTACAATGGGTCTAAATTCCACGTACCTGTCACCGATATGCCTCAAAACAGTGGTATTGGAATCGATCTATTTATTGTTGAAAGGGGGTGGATATTCGATATTGCGATATGGAGTGTCTTCTTTAAAGACTACTTTGTTTTTCCCTTTGTATTTTCAGCGTGATTTCTGATACATTGTAAATCTTTCTCTTTTCTCTCTTGTTAGGCACACACTACCATCGGAACAGGTGATATTGCAAAGCGACATGCTTCCGTCGTAAATGTCACCCTATATGGTTACCACAACCCCTTTACATTCCTGTCATATGCATGGGATGATGTTTGTTAATAAAGTGTAAACCGATGGTATTCTCTCCCTTTACTGAACACTTAAATTAAGATCCTTGATTTCTTGACTACTAATATTGATCCACAAGTATTACCTTCTTACCTTAACGTGGTGACCTTGTCAGATATTTACATCAATCGGACAACATCAAGCCACGCACCAAATAAAGTATATCACTTCAATGACTGAGTATATCGCTTGATATTGACTGCCGATAAGGTCAACACGTTTACTAAGCCGCAGAGAAAAAAATTGTTGACTGATTACAGCAGAGTGTGCTCAAGTGTATTTTTTGTGACAAATCAAAATTTACAAACCAATCTCTTCTCTTTGCCGAAACGACATATACGCTTCGGCAGAGCGTTGCATTTTCCACACTAAAACAAGATTAGCAATTAAATAAACTGAGAGAGTCGATGGGATTAAAATTATTCATGTTCTAATCATCAGGAACGTAGATATGAGTGGGCTGACACTCAATGTGTGCTTAGTATACCTGCTTGGCTCTAAACTTACGACTTGAATAATCAGTACTGTATACGTGTATAACATGTATTGTGAGGGTGTTTGGGACACCAAATATATGGCCAATTACAATGATGATATTGTGTCACATGCGCCAGACAATAATGATTGATGATTACGTCAACCCTACTCTAAGAGTAATAATTCTGATTAAAAATGATCGTCAGAGATCATCTGTAAAATATGGTTGTAAGCGACAACAAATTTTCGCTCTTTCGCTTGGTTAAACTGAAAGATCCGTCGTTGGAAGGCGCTCTCTATGTCCCCTCCCCCTTTTAGAGGAGCTGGGCGGGGAGCGTGGAAAGCGTCCTTGAGCAACAGATCTTTCAATCTATCGCTTTGTCTTTTCTAGTAAATTTGCTCACACATATAAACCAAAGTACACACCATATCATCTCCAATTTTAAAAAGAATTATAATCTTTAAACATGCATAATATCTTGTTGCAAACCATCACAGAGGACTGCCATTGCATTTAATCACGGTTATATCTATGGAAATTATGTATGTTTGCAGCTTCGCAGCTTCAATTATCCACGATAACGTAAGGATATTGCAATCTTGATTATGAAAACTGATGCACCCAATGCAGATTTCGGTAAGAAACGATTTCCACTGCATAGGACAACCTCCAAGAAATAAAAAAGGAAGTGTCAATCTTGACGTTGAGGGCGTCAACTATCGCCGCCACTCCCTTGATAGAGGGAGTACGTGCGTTTGGGAGTCCTGTCATCTGGTTGTAAATATGTCATATGGTTGTTGGCTATGACACACCCATATTTGGTTATGTTTCGATCTCAAAGATCAGAGTTGAAAGTCCAAGCATGGGTAATTCCTTGCATTCTTGATACCTTGTGCTAGCTCCGGTTGTCAAAGCACGTTTTCATTTGTGCCATTTCGAAGCAAGTGAGTACAAGTATAGTAGT
>LD357138.1:0-14312 GCA_001465055.1 Ptychodera flava
TTGCCGGGCCATCCAGATGTGGAACTCAAGAAGGGCGGCAAAGATGTGCCAGTCACAATACACAATCTTGAAGAGTACTTGGAGGTAATGTGTTCCAGTGTATGATAAATTGTTTCACTGTGTTCTTTACTTGTTAGCTATGAAGTACAATTGTCCTGAGGAAGCTGTTTAGACAGAGTCTACTTCTATCCTTCAAACTACTTCTATAAAACTTTCTTGATGTATTTTGCTGTCATGAATGACAAGTAGAAAAGAAAGATTAAAAGAACAACTTTTTTAATTATGCTTCATTCTCCACTTTCTGGATTACAGTAGCACAAGCTACCTCAAAATATGTTGTATTCCAAGTGTGGGAAGACTGTTCATATTTCTCTTCTTCATGTTATAAATCTGATGTGTCATCACACACTGATATGCTACTGTGTACTGATGTAACCAAATGGTGGCTGTTGTCAATTTTAGAGAAAAATAAAGTTCATTGTTGTTGTTGTTTAAGCTTTGGGTGATATTTGTAATACATGCTTGCAAGTGCTCAAAAAGACCTTATCTTTATGGTTGTGGTTCCCATTGATACCACTTTGAATTAACAATGCCAGGATTTGTCTGTGAAGTTGGTTATCTGTCCCTTCGATAAAATGAAAGGTGTCTGTTTCTCATTTACTGTGTTGATGTCGTTGCAGGCTATTGTTAACTGGACTTTGGTTGAGGGTGCATCAAGACAGTGTGAGGCATTCCGAGAAGGGTTTGAGTCTGTGTTTCCAATCTCAAGTCTCAAGTGTTTTTATGCTGAAGAGGTGAGTATTGATAAGGAACAGGATTATGGTGTGGTATTTGATGTAATAAATGTTTTGAAATAATATGATATGACATGATATCATATCAATTATGATGTTTTCATCCAGAGGGTCTCCCTAGCTTTTTCAGACAGCCATGTTGCTATCCAAACCCTCAACTGTACTAGCTTTGAAAAGTGGTCATAATTAATTACCTTTAGTCGCTGTCTTTTACAGCTGTCTGTGTATGTTTAAAATCTCAAACTTGCCAGCATGTCTGTATCACGTGTTATAGGGATTGTGGTTTGCAATTTAACCATGATGGGCATCTTGATGGAGCTGCAAAACTTCTGGTATATGTTTTGCCCAATACTTTATGAATTCACGATGACCAAATCATCAAAAATGTATTTTCTGTACCGTTTAAGGAGATGACATATTCAAAGAAAGCTTGTTTAGCTGTTTACATCGTTGTGTTCATTACTCAAGTAAGATTACCAGGGCTATTCCAATGATTAGGGGTTCAGTAATGAACAAAATATTTCCATTTGCATCTCAAAATAGATGGATCAGCTGTTGTGTGGTAACCGCAGTGAACCATGGGATATGAAGACTCTTATGGAATGTTGCCGACCAGACCATGGTTACAACCATGACAGGTAAGGGACAACAATGGCAGTTTCTATGAGGATTTGTAGCGTTATTCTCTAGTACGAGATAAACTTCTACCTTTGAAACCAATTTACAAGTCCGTTACAGAAATAATATCCAGGACAGCTGGAGCAAATAAAAATATTGAATTTGGACAGCAATCTCAAAGGTGTTCTTTCAATGCAGTAGTGAAAATAGAAAAGATGATCATGTACGGTCTCTACAGCCAACATGGTGGTTGTATTTCGCAATCAATTTGCACTGTCTGTCCCATTTCAACCTTCAGATGTTTCCTGTTATGTTATTATACACTTTTAGTCATAAATGCAAATTTGCTGACAGCATTGTCAACAAATTGTTGACAAATGTAAACATCAAATAATTCATATTTGTAGCCTATTTGTCAATTGGCAAAGCCTGTGAAGTATGTTTATTACAAGTCTCACAGTTACATCTTTTATAGTGTACTTTGTAAACAAATTTAATATTCGTTATGAAATCTAATGCATTATCAATGTCAGTGATATTCTTCTCACTCTGCACGTCTTTCCTGTCCTTTTCTTCCAGCCGTGTTGTAAAATACTTGTTTGAGATCCTGACTTCATACACGGCAGATCAACAAAGGCAGTTCCTACAGTTTGTGACAGGCAGTCCAAGGCTTCCTGTTGGAGGTAAGTCAGCGCTATGTTCTCCTCATGATGACAAAAGTTTTTAATCAAAGATTCTTCTCGCATTTTGAGAAGTCATCCCATAATTTCAAAGTTTTAAGATAAAAATTAATGGTTACAAGTTACATGGCTCAAATTGTTTTTTGGAAGCTGATTTTACAAATTGAGAAATCACATATAAATTGACTTTTTTAGCTCCGCTGTCAGCGACGCGGAGCTTATCAAATAGGTTGATTTTCTGTCGTCGTCCGTCGTTGTCCGTCAACAATTGCCTTCTTCTATGAAACCGCAAGTCCAATTGCTTTGAAATTTTATATGCAGCTCACTTGGGGTGACCTCACTTAAGTTTGTTCAAATCGTGGTGAAATTTGCATATTTGTATTTTTGGGGCATTTTTTGGTGTTTTTGGTAAAAAAATCTTCTTCTCTGGAACCACTTGTCCTATTGCTGTGTAATTTGATATGCAGTTTACTTAGGGTGACTTCAGTCAGATTTGTTCAAATCGTGGTGAAATTTGCATATTTGTATTTTTAAGGCAAGTTTTGTCATTTTTGGTAAAAAAATCTTTAAAAATCTTCTTTTTCAAAACTACTGGTCAGATAGCTTTGATATTTGGTACATATGTCCCTAGGGATGATCTATTTCAGATTTGTTCAAATTGTGCAGAAATATGCAAATTTGCATTTTTAAGGCAATTTTTGCCATTTTTGGTCAAAAAATGTATCTCTCGAAAAGTACTGGTCTGATTGTTTTGAAATTTGGTATACAGGTTTCTATAGAGGAACTAAGTAATATATATGGAATTTCTGATGAAATCTGTATTTTTGTATTTTTGGGGCAATTTTTGCCATTTTTGGTCAAAAAATGTGTATTTCCAAAACTACTCATCTGATAGCTTTGAAACTTGGTATACAGGTTCCTACAGATAAACTAAATGATATTTTTTGAAATTATGATGAAATCTGCAATTTTGTATTTTTGGGGCAATTTTTACCACTTTTGGTCAAAAAATGTGTATTTCCAAAACTAGTCATCTGATAGCTTTGCAATTTGGTATACAGGTTCCTACAGATCACGTCAATGATATTTATTGGACTTATGATGAAATCTGCAATTTTGTAATTTGGGGGCAATTTTTGCCATTTTTGGTCAAAAAATGTGTTTTTCATAAAGTACTGGTCTGATAGCTTTGCAATTGGTATACAGGTTTCTACAGATGAGCTTAGTAATATATATGGAATTTCTGATGAAATCTGTAATTTTGTATTTTTTGGGCAATTTTTGCCATATTTGGTCAAAAAATGTGTATTTCCAAAACTACTCATCTGATAGCTTTGAAATTTGGTATGCAGGTTTCTATAGATGAACTAAATGATATTTATTGAAATTATGATGAAATCTGCAATTTTGAATTTTTGGGTCAATTTTTTCCATTTTTGGTTAAAAATGTGTTTCTCAAAATATACTGTTTTCGTGTCTTGTAAGCCCGTGGGGCTGGGTGAGGCAACCAAGCTGTTTAAGACCACACATGACACTTTAATAAATTGATATAACATAGCATAACATAACTGCTCTAACTGCTTTGAAATTTGGTATACAGGTTTCTATAGATGAACTAAATTTGATCTTTTGAAATTATGATGAAATCTGCAAATTTTATTTTTGGGGGCAATTGTTGCCATTCTTGGTCAGAAAATTTTATTCTCCAAAAAATTACTCATGAGATAGCTTTGGTTGACATGTTCTTAGGGATGATCCCATGTGATATATTCAAAGTCTGATGAAATCTTCGATTGTGTATTTTTGCAGCTATTTTAGCTACTTTTTTCTGGCCACTGCATTGAGCTATCAAAGATTTCCACCTTCTTCATCAACATGTGTCAAAAATAGTTATTCTCTACATAAACACAGCGGAGCTATATCGGCCGCTAGGTCGCTTGTTTGTGTTATGTACAATGCTTTGATCAGTTGTAGTTGATAACTTTGATATTTTGATATATGTGTGGATTTCATCACATGCAATATAGATATTGTACATTGCAGGTACAAAGAGACTAGATTTTATATAAATATACATTCAATATATAAAAATATTGTAGCCTTCATATAAATTTCTGGTTTGGTACTGACAAAGCTGCTTATATATCTTTTCTTTCTCTGTTTGAAGGTTACCGAGCTTTAAGTCCACCCCTAACAATTGTGAGAAAGACATTTGAATCGTCAGAAAACCCGGACAATTTCCTACCATCAGTGATGACTTGTGTGAACTACCTGAAACTACCAGAGTATTCCAGCAAGGACATAATGCGGAAAAAGCTGGAAATTGCGGCAATGGAAGGACAGCAGTCATTTCACCTATCGTAGTGAACGGAGAAAACGACAAACGGTCACCATAAGGACACTCCACATTTGTGCCACAACAACTGGTGTCTGCAAATTTCCTAGGTGGTGTCGACTTAGCTTGTGCAATTTTCTGTGTATGATATAAACCACCAGAGCATCCGTGACTCGTGGAGAATTTATGCAGCTTCGAATAAGGCGGGTTCAAGCTGGCAAGCGCTCTGATGGAATACTAAATACTTTCCTGTTGACTTGAATTCAAAGTGGATTCAACAGAATATATTTAAAAGTTTTATTTTTGTCAATTGACTTGCTATGTGTTATTTCCAAAGGGTGACATCATACCGGACGTCAGATCACATTTACTGTTACTGCAGATCTATCACCCTGGTTCATTAGTGTGGTTCTGCTGCTATCGACCAGAAGTACTCAGGGGGCTCTGACGCAATTTCTTCAGAAAGCCCTGTCACCAGAAACCACTGACAATGAGATATAGATCATCAGTGACCAGTTGAGAGAGATATAATTTGCTGATAGGCTTTTCCTTGGAGAAGTTGAAGATCATCTGAAGACCGATAGATGTACAATGACCATGTAGGATACTTTGTACAGAAAAAGAAAAAATAGCTATTTTGGTGTCCCAAATCATCTTATAAGTCGTGTACTTGATGTCTGTATCATTAAAAATCTGAGAACCCATTGTAATATCTCTGAAATATTGTTAAAAACATAATTGTTTTCTTTTGGATAATTCACTGTATAATTCCTTTGATATTAACAATCATCATGTGCGAATTTCTTGATCATATTTTTGGAATTATATTGCTGTATGTTGGATAATTTCTTCAACTGATTTTCAACTGACATGTGTTTAAGGGGATTTGGAGTGGATGATGACAAATAACCACCCCAAGCCAACTAATGATCTCAACAGAACGTGTTATAGTGCCTCTGTGTTTTCACCAGCATCACAAAAAATATTTTTAAAGCTAAAGATATATTTGTTATCCAGTGTTCAGTCTGTATGAAAAATTGTGTTCCATTAATAGCAAAGAGAAACAAAAAATATTGAAAATTTGTCATAAAATGATTCAAATGTACGAAAGGTACTGCAAATATCAAATTGATATTACTTAGAGATATTAAAAGGGCTGAGAGATTTGTCACATGTACAAACCTTGCAGGGGCTATTTAGCTGACAAACATTGACAGTATTTCCCCCAGTTGCCCCAAGATTGCTGCATTTTAGGGGTCACTGTCCCATAGGAAACCATTGAGATTTCTTTTCGCAACAAGTAAAAAGGCTGTATAATAACTGGCTTTTGCAAAGTGGAATTATACAACAAGAACATTGCCTGGCCATATTACAATATTGGAGCTCTGCACAACTTTATTATTATGGAAGTCATGCCAGACTCTATTACAACTGTGGTGATGGTTTAAGTAATACAACTACTTTAGGGCTGTATGACAAAAAAAATGGTGCTGGGATTGTGTTACAGCTTGGATTATGTAAGGCTTTACTACAACTTGAGTTACAACTCAGGACAGAATTACAATTAGGGTTATCATGGGCTGTATATGACAAAAAGTGTGGTGCTGGGCTTGGTTACAGCTGGATTTATGTTTGGTTACATCAAATCTTGCCAGGATGTATTACAACCGAGGGCAGTGTTACAACCAGGGCTAGGCTGGTGCTGCAGGGATTTTTACAACTATGGTTATACCAGCTTGTATTTTAAATGGTGGCATGTTGGGCACTGTTACAAATGAGGTTTTACAAGAGAGGTTTTTGCTGGGCTATATCACCATGGGGTTACACCACACCATACTACAGCGGGGGTTGCACCAAGCTGTGTATGATAACTAAGGGTATACAGGGCTTATTTCAAGTTGTTATGTGAGTATTACAACTGGGATTATACTGTGTTACTGTGGGGTTGTGCAGGGCTGTATTTAACATTATTATCATTATTATTATTATTATCATGTTTCTAGTCATGAATTCAATCTTTATTAAATCTGTCCAGTCAAGAAGTTTAATAGCAAGAAAGAAGCAAGCTATCCTGCATGGTAACAGAAAGTGAAACATGTGGAATCATTTGTGTGTGAGCAAAAATGCAGCAAGATTGTTTTGCACACATTTATTTGTTAGTAGGGCCTGTGCATGTGACATGTAATAGACTCTGATCAAACAGAATAAGATCCATGAGGGGTTCGATATCTTTTACTCAGACGATTGAAAAGATGTCAAGGTCAGTTTTTACCCTGACTTGCAAAAAGGAAAAGAGATGACAGTTGTGATGCCCCTGGGCAATGGTTAAAACAAAGAGATGAAAATATTGCTCAACTGAGCACAAAAATGCTTTCCACAACATTGGTAGAATTATTTTGATACCAGGACAAGTCCTTTGCATTTCATACTAGAGAATTAGTCAGCTTAAAGATCCTAAAGAAGGGTCTATGGTCTGCTGTATTGCTTACTGATTAGAATGTAGTACTCTCATACACACTAAACATGACAAAGAAAGTGTGTACATGAACAGATTGAATGCAGCCTTTTATTTGAGATGATCAGCTTTGATCCAGTGACACTAATTAAACCCTGTTACCTTCCAACATTGATATTCCTTAATGTAACGAGGGACGACCTTACAAGATACCCAAGGTCACCAAGATATTATTTTGCACTATCTTTATGCAGCTTTTCCTTAGCGTGACCAATTGTGTTTGTAACACTTCTGACAAATACACTTTTTGTAGCATTTTCAGTTGATTCTAAAATTGGCCTGATGGACAATTTTCCAATACACAGATTGTTTGATTAAGGTTCTTTGTTACTGGAGTTTGTGCAGAGAAAGAAAAGCATTATGGTTAATTTTTGTCTTCATTAGTTTGCCTTGTGGATGTAACTTATACAGTGGTTAAAGCTGAATAGAAATGAAAAATTTTGTTTAAGACAAACAGAGTGAAGTGTTCTTATTTACTTAATTACTTGCCCTTTTGATACAAATTGTGGTCATTTGTGTGTCAAATGAAAAGTCCTAATTGCGAAAGTATGTACCTCAAACCCTTTGAGAGCCAAAGTCAATTTTTGTTGCCTTTATAGGATGTAACACCAACAACTTTTTTCAATTCTAGACAATTTTTTTTCAGATTTTCCCCAAACTTTTGATCAAAAACTGCAGCCAATGAAAGTCACGGCCATTTGGTCCAAAACTATAAAAAAAATACAGTAGATTCATCAAAATTGGTAAATTGTTACACTTAAATTTTGACGGGAAAAATTACAGCACTCAGTTAAACTGTTGCTCAGCGAATCCTTCAACCATTCTTGTAAGGAATCAATCATAAAAATCGAGGGTCACCGAAGTTTGGAGCTGGAGGAACAAATTACCTAACATTTACCAATATTTGAAATTCAAAATGGCTGCCATCCAGCGCTATCCTTGGGTTAACTCTTTGGGGGAAATGAAATTTTTGATTTTCGAAAAACTAAGATGGTGAAAATGTTTCTATTTCCAAGAGCGTCAAATGAGCCCCATGAGTGGTAGATCAGAAAAGAACTGTAAGAATTTGAGAGTCCAAATATCTGTCTCTGAGGTGCATTCTACCTTAAGTGGGCTGCATTGTAAGTCACAAGGAAATCACCAATAATTGATATCTACAGAATGAACTACAGCAATTAAATTGTTTCGTATGATGAATTTGGATCACACTGTATCAGAAAATTTGTGCTCTGTTTCATAGAGAACCATACAAGAATTTACAATGATGGCAAAGAGACACAAGTTGATTGTACTTCAATAATGGCTTTAATGTTCTTGTACTATTGCTTAACATACAATGAATCCATCAGAAGTGACTGTTTTCACAACTCTTTCAATTTTCTTATGTCATCAGTGTTCATTCCAAAATATCTCAAACAGTTTTACTTGATTTTCCAATTCGATTATCACAAATATTTCCTGAAAATGATTACTGACACTGTGAGACTTAACGTTCCTTGGTCTTCCTCTTCTCACTCCCCACCATCAGAACTTTCCTGAAGGAGAGAACAATTTTAATCTTTCCAGTGCGCCCTCAACGACTAAACAGTAGTTTTCTTTCTCTCTTTTTGCAGAGGGACCTCAGATAGTAACCTTTCATATTTACATGATACAAGAGAGTCCACTCTCAATTTTTCTCCTCTCTTTGGCATAATCCTTCAACCAAGATTACTCTTAATCAGCTATTTCAAACACACAGACATGAAATATAAACCCTGAGTGACTTCCAAGGATGAAGTAAAGAAGGTTGTTTGCTAGCCAGACTAGTACCAATATCCAGTTACATAATTATGCTTGTAACTGATTACTTCAAATTGTAAATGTTGAGAAGATAATTTTTCGTCACATATTTTCCTAATATCATCATCCCTACATACTATCATCTTTTTGCTTAACCTTGCAATCAAACTGCGCTTCAAAAGCCTCTATAAATTTCCCTAAAGCATCATTGATATTGATTTCTCTGTCAAGTTCATTGGTGAGAGATGTGACTCCTTTGTCCTTGATGCCACATGGTATGATGTGGTCGAACCACGTCAGGTCAGTGTTGCAGTTCAATGCCAGGCCATGGGACGTGATGTAGCGGCTGCAGTGAATACCTGAATAAAGAATAAAAAATACCTTGTTTTAAATTCTCTTTTATCATGTAATTTAAACAACTGAAAACATTAAATATTTAAACATTGTTGTTTATTATTCACAACAACTCTGACTTTTTCTTGTGCAGATCTCGTTTAGTTAATGCTGTACAGAGATGAGAAAATCAAATAGTTATCCCAAGACCAATATCGATGCAAATTCAACAATCTAGTTTACTAGTCCTGTAGCCCAGGTTTGCTAGTCCTACAGTCTAGTTCAATAGTCCTGCAGTTCAGTTTGCAAGTCCTACAGTCTAGTGTGCTTGTCGTGCAGTCTACTTTGCTTGTCCTGTACTCTTGTTTGCTAGTCCCTCAGTCTACTTTGCTAGTCTAGTTAGCTTATCTTCTGTCTTGTTTGCTAGTTCTACTGTTGAGTTTACTGATCCCACATATAATCTTTATCATACCTTTTTGTAAGACCAGTAGAATGGCAGATTCACTGATCTGGGCAAAAACTCCATCCATCCTCTTTTTCAAAATTTAAAATATTTGATTAAAAGGATCCAACAACAATCTCAACCTGAAAATAGTTACCTCTTCAGTATTGTCATTTAAGAGAGATTTTCCACATGTGAGAAACCACTCTCTGATTGAACAGAATGAGTCATACAGTTCATTAGAAGTTGTATTTTGATATCTCCGGATTGAATTTGTTAAAGCATCTTAATACTGTTTCCTATGTATCCAGGCGTAACCAGAGACAACAAGATAGTACTTGTGGATGGCCAGATGCTGATCAGAGTGACGTGTCCCTCAACAGCAAACTTTCACCGCCCGCAATGAATAACAGAATTCGGTCCATCAGTTATCTCTTATCTCTATGCCCATGGCGTCATCAGTGATAAATCATACTTACACTACGTGACAGTTCTGATGTCCTATCTACTTACTATAAATAATGAAGGGAAATGATATAGCATAAACTAGGGCGACATTACATTGCCGTCGTTGAGGGCGCTGTTGAAAAATAACTCCCAGCATCAGGGCATCACTTCTTTCTCATAAATTGAGTTCTTTGTTTTTTTGCAAACCAGGGACACCCACTGAGCGTTTCTTTTTATACTGATGACTGTTGTAAATCTCTTTATCATTTCATGTTGACTTCATAGAGTGACTTCTTAATCACTGTAACTCACTGAAAGACAGGGGTGTAGAGCTGAAGAATTTGATCCTTATGTTACCAACCATGTGATGCTTGGTCTTATTACTAAAAACGACAGTGTCTCATATCAGGAAGGCTCTCTTAGTCATGTTTTTATTCACTGACTGTCATATTTAAAGGGCTGATGACTTCAGCCTGCTTTGTGAGTCAGTGTACTTCACCCAATAAAGATGAATGCTGTGAAGTGTGAACAACAGCAGTTTTATTTGGAATACAGACATGATATATGTACTGGTAAACTGGACGAACACATGGTGCATGCATTGGTATTAGTATTGCTGGTGTAAACTTCCAGAGAGGCCAAAGAATATAAAGGAGGCACAACAACCTGCAACTTTAACTAATATTTGTTATCTTTGTTCTGTAAAATAAGTACGTTTTCTTATTTGTCTCTTGACGTGTCTTGAAATATAAAGTATCAGCCATACCAACTCATGGTATTGTGAATAATTTTCAATAATATATTAACAATTGAATGCTAGTCCAGTTGTAAACAATAACATTGGGCGTTACATATATTGGGCTTTACATATATACAGGTGATGTTGGCAAGTTGTACACTACACACTACCCATTTTGACATGATTTTCAGGGTAGAAGAAAAAAGCATAAAGAGGACAAAAAACCTAGAAAATGCATCATTGGAGCTACAAATGTAAAAACATAACAATTATAGTACAACTTAGGCAACACAACTGTTGTGTTGCCCTAATAGTTAAGAACAGTAGGAGAGACCAATGAATAAAATCAACCTTAGGGACCATGGATAATTAAAATACATGCACACTAAACCCAATTTTTGTGTTTAGGGAGAGGGGTTGGCTGTATTTTGACTGCCATGCACAAAATCACACTACATGTTTGTATATAGCAACATCTCTCTGTACATTTTATGCATCGCAAAATACCACTATATTTTTTTGGGTGTACCAGGCCAGTGTGGCACCGGCGCTACACCAGCACTCTTTTGACATATATGTGGTTCAGTGCATGTATAAATAACGACACAGTCATTTCGGACATACTGTTTCAATTCATGGTTGTGTTATTGTTGAGTTGGTGCTGAACAAAGATTGATTTTAGAGGGAGAGGTGGAAGTGTATGCGTGATTTTATAGCAACGTACCAGTAATTACCGAGTGCAGGTATGCTGATACAGAATGAGGCTTGGTATAATTTTCGCACTTCAAAACTTTCATTTAGAGGAAGGAGGAGGGGGTTGAGGTGGAATGCAATTAGTTGCGTATACAGTGTGCATGTTTTAATTATCCGCGGCCCCTTGCATTAGGAATGCTCACCTATAGCAGCAATTTTCTTTTTGTGAACCCAGACTCCGGTGTCCGGCATGGTCTGTGCCTCAATGCCATAGGCATTGCATGTCCTGATCACACACTTTTCCAATTGACACACATACCACCTGACACTCTTCTTAAAATCTGCCAAGTTTAGTATCGGATAAGCAACCAGCTGACCTGGTCCATGGAATGTGATCAAACCACCTCGGTCTGTCCGCTGAAAATCAGCACCTAATGTCCTCAAACCTTCTTCGTCCTTTTCTGTGTATCCTTTTGTTCTTATTCCGATGGTGTAAACTGGAGTGTGCTCACAGATTAACAAAGTGTTCATGGGTTTCTCAGTTGATTCAGTTTTAGATTTCTGGGCCAAAAAGTCCTTGTGCTTGCACACTTCTTGTTGTTGTACTTTCACAGCATCGCTGAATTTAATCCGTCCCAAATTCCGTACAAGAACTTCCCTCATAGGCTGCATGGTTCTCCTGGAACTTCAAAAAATGTTAACACAATAAACATCAATACTTTCACCATGAGTTGTTAATTAAACAATTGAAACCACCTTGTGGAGTATTTTTTCCCAACAATTTTTAATATTGTCAGTTAAAATAAATGTTATAACTTGCACATCACTCAAGAAATATACGTAGAGTGAAAGACCAGGGATGTTTGTTTATTACACTTTAATTATTGTCTGTTGTCATACTATCGTGACTTGCAGTAACATATTTTGGTTATGCAAATTAAACCATTCACATTTAAATCATACTCTATCCGTAGATAAAACATTACCAGATCTATGCATTTTTGCTTCCGTAGAAAGTTGCACTTTTTTCATGAGGAATTTCGTTGATTTTTTTCAGAAATCATAATTGGAGTGAGAAATAAGTGCATTATACAAAAGTGAATAAATCAGCCTATCGCTAACATAGATTTATGAATGTAGCAAAAATTACAATTCTGCCCAAATGTTTCCATTAATATCTTTGTACCCATAGAAAGAGAGCTTTATAAAGTACAGCAAAGCTGATAGACTGTATCAAGTCCCTGGTGTGCCTTATTTTACAATGTAGATGTAGTGAGTGCCATAGAGAGAGTTTGAATTGAATGCTGTTATGAAAACCTGAGATCTGAAGGTTGTGCCTTGTAATAGCCCTAAATGTCGCACTGCTGTAAAGCAAAATTTAAATTTAAAACAGCAAAAGTAGCTGTCAACAGTCAAGGCCAAGAGTATACACTGAAGTAATTTGTTTTGCATCCCACTGAAATCAGTTTGAAAGGTGTAGAGAGCCCCACTGATGCTACAGACAGTCTATGTCAATACAAACTATAACAACATAAATACAGAAATGGTGCTGACGTTGTCATTCAATTTCCAAGAAGATAAACATTTTAAATCCTGATGATGCAAGATTTGCATCTCTGGAGTGAAATACATAGCCCCATATGTGAATGTCAGGAGTGCTCGGCTATTGGCAATGCTGCATCCCTACCAGTAGAATGGTAGAGTAGCCAATAATATAGCCCAGCACTCTCAACATAACCACTGGACTGTTTATCACATGAAATAAACCAAATGCTTCCTGACTTGCAAACATATAAACTAATTATTAAAATTTTGAAAAATTCTGACTTGTTTGTTTTCATTTTCTTGGAGATACTAGGGGAGAGAAGTGTTGTTTTATACATCCATCTCTCTCTCTCTCTCTCTCTCTCTCTCTCTCTCTCTCAATGCTAGTCCCTATCGAAATACCTGTCTGAACTACAAGTAAGTCTAAACACAATTTCAATAGGGATGCAACCTTGGCACAGGTTTTTAAACATTGCTGCACTATTTTACAATTACCGGTACTTTACAATATTACTTTTTTCAAAATAGCCAGGTACAGGTGAATTTATAAAATACAAAGGATGAATCAGAAAATGCACGTACTGTGGACACGTGTTCAAAACCTGTGCTGCACAAGTTCTGGCCTTGATTTAAATTCTATATTTCACAGCTGACTGATTGCAGAACACTTTGTAGGAAATTCAGAAAGGCGGATATGCAGTTGGTTAGACAGCCTTGGTGATCATATATCTACTATGTCCGCCACAATCTATCATTTTACAGTTACACAGCTTTCATTAATCACAGTCTACCATCACCGGTCCACCTACTGCAGTCATGGAGGTTAAAAAAAGATTACCTCCATAACCGTTCCTCTAGACAGTGCCTCCACGCTGCAGCAAACTGTTGAAAACGTAAACAGAGCTAAGGGACCGATCACTTTCTTCAGCCTGGGGGTGGATTCATTGAGGTGTCACCCTGTTTTTGACTTTGGTGATTGGGGTCACCATGTTTTTGAAATACTCAATAGAGGGGGGTCAGTGTGTTTTTGATTAACAAAACAGGCTAACACTTGCTAAATTACATCGTACCAGCCACGAATTGCATCATTCTGTTGCATTTTGCACTGATTGCACGTAGGTGTAGGTCTGTAAACTGATTGAAGAGTAAGGAGAGGTTTCCGTAGTGTATGTGTGCAAATTCACGATAGAAAGTTGTACTAGGGGCCTTGTATTGATGTCAGGAACGCATACTAGAAAAGGCCTGTACGCAAGACTGGCCTAAAAGTATACTTTGTAGCAATCTGAAGCTCTATGACATCCACGATTGTTGGGAGATGGGGGACAGAAGGGAACCTAGGGACGATTCAGAATTTACTTCCAGGGGGAGGGTGGAGGATTTTCTATTTTCTCA
>LD357141.1:0-11502 GCA_001465055.1 Ptychodera flava
CTCTCGAGATTATGTGAACCTAATCAGTGGCAACGTTTCCAATCACTTAATATGTCATGTTAATTCTGTCTCACCTTTCAGAACGTTTACGTAGAGAACTATGCCAAGAATGGGCTACTTTCAGACAGAATGCTGACGCTTCCTCAACCAACAAAACCAGGAAATCTCAGTGGAAGTCCTTTCTCTTGTTTTGTGATAAACTGCACCAAACGCCATTACCTGCTTCAGCGGAGCTGGTTTGTTTGTATTTCGTTTTCCTTGCGAGAGACAAAAAGTACTCAACTGTCATAAATTACCTAAGTGCTGTACGTAAGTTGCACCTTGATTTTGGATATCCAGATCCCAAATTTCATGAATCTTACCTTGTGAAATGCACCCTGAAAGGGATCCGCCGTCTGTTAGGTGATCTACCGTCCAGGAAACTAGCTATTACTCCTAGTATTCTTTTAAAAATTTTTTCCATTGTGGATGTTTCGCTGCCCACCTATTCTGGCTACTGGGCTGCCATTCTGACGGGTTTTCACACCTTTTTCAGGAAGTCTAATCTTGTTCCCCCGTCAGCAGCACAATATGATCCTAGCATCCACTTATCTAGGGGGGATATTTCCCTGTTTGAATGGGGTTTGGTCGTTCGAGCCAAGTGGTCTAAAACTATCCAATATAACGAGCGGACCCTTCTCATCCCAGTTGTCCGCACGCAAGGGTCACCTCTGTGTGCAGTAGCTGCTGTTGAATATCATTTTAAGCAGTGCCCAGCTGATACACTATCACCAGCCTTCCTGACAATGGCTGGGTACCATACTCATCCCATTAATTTTAATATGTTTACTAAGGTACTCAAAGAATGGATCAGTTTATCAGGTCATGATGCATCTCAGTATTCTGGACACAGTCTCCGTCGTGGAGGGGCAACCTTTGCGCACCAGTGTGGGGCATCCTTAGAGATGATCCAGCTGCAAGGGGATTGGTCATCTATGGCAGCCCTTGTGTACTTGGCTCGTCCATTTCGCCAACGTACCAAAGTGGCCCAACTTGTGTCTCGTGAATTGAGCGTTTTCACAGTTTCCTAAGATTTTAATGTTAGACTGACTTGTACACTTACTAGTGTGTAATTTGAAATGTAAGACTGTTTTCCTGTTTGATTGTTGTTTGTTTTGTTTTGTTTTTTCCCCCTCCCGCTGTTTTGGGATTTTTCTTGGCGCCTGCAGTTGGGTTTTTTTACCCCTCTGCAGGTGACAAGTGTTTTTCTGCAACACTGTGTCTGTGTGATTCTTTATTAGTGTTGTAATTACCAGTTTACCCTTCCGTTTAGTGAGATCATTATGAGTAGTATAAACTTGATTATAATATTATAATGAGCCAGGTTGCTTAGTACGCATGCGCACTAGGTCTTGTATTTCATTCAGTACTCAGCTAGTGCAAGAGTTAGAAGCTGTTGTGAAAGTTGCTGTTAATTCATTAAACCCACCCACCCTACCCGGCGCCTGCAGTTGGGTTTTTTAACCCCTCTGCAGGTGACCAGTGTCTTTCTGCAACACTGTGTCTGTGTGATTCTTTATTAGTGTTGTAATTACCAGTTTACCCTTCCGTTTAGTGAGATCATTATAAAAAAAATAAAATAAAATGAGTATTTCCTGATGATTGAACCATGATCCCGACGTACTCAACCAGCCCAACGTAAAACTTTTATGAGGCCAAGATGGCAGTCAGAAGTAAGAAAACAAGTCCAGATCATCATGCATTACATTATTTGGCAATTGTGTAGCGAGACTTCGTTTGAATTGTAACCAAAAAAGTACAAAATTCAGATGCATTTCAAAAACTCGGACAGGGAATCTGGTAAATTTCTCAGACGTAATGAACGACTCACAGAGTTACAAACGACACTCCATGGGAAACTATCGGGGAAACTATACACGGATACCGTATCGCTTCACACCTCTGTGCTGTGGTATTGAACATTTCTTGATTTGTCATTCTGAGTTAAACATCATTTGTTTGGCTATGACAACGCGTCTATCTGACTCCTACTCTCTCGGAAGTATTGGGATATCCTTGACCTGACACATGCTTGGCGTGATGAGCGATTTTTGGCCCGAAAACAGCATCTGATGCAGGCCGATGACGTTCTCGTCAAAAGAAGAAAACTGATATGCCATTTTGCGTGACTTTTGTTGTCCGATCGTTATATCCAAATTTGCCCGGCGTACCATACACATTTGGCATTGTTGGGTGTACGGTAGAAGCCACAAAACGAAACCAAACGGCCCTTTTCAGGGCCATCAAACTTTCCAGTAAGAGAGAACCCGATAATACATTTTCTTCTTCATGGCACGTTTTGTGGAGGGTCCGTGTCCACGGTTACTAAGATGTAATCGACTTGAATGTTGTGTGATCACGTTTTTTTATCGCCAGAAATGCAGCGGGTAGGTACAAAAGTTGGAGAACTATGAAGAAACTATTGCGCACGTCTTTCAACACTGGAAATCTTGACACATATTTTATTTATTTCAGTCACCATTAGCAGATAAGGCGAATGCTAATCGACATTAGGTACACATCAAGCTGACTCGTGTCTGACTTTGCACAAGGTTTGATTGACAGTGGTATTCAAATCCAAATCGGCGTCCCCTGGATCGACGTTCTCACTGGCCATGCACAATTACTCACTAAAATTGTCCCGAAAACTTATCGGTTTAGAAAATATGGAGTCGTTATGTATTGATCAGGTATTGTAGAGCATTCCCATTTCATAAATTTTCATAAAAAACACGCAACAAACCGCAATCTGAGGAGCTGTCAGTTCAAGCTACTCGCACGGCGTCTCTTTGCATAATGAGCGTCCTCTCATGTAATCCGGTATTTATAACCAATGGGCGTCTTTAATGATGTTATAAAATTTGCCTGTGATACCATACTTTATTAGTTTGTGTAGAAGCCCAACATGCCAAATTGAATCAAAGGCTTTCTGAAAGTCTATGAAACAGCCAAAAATATATTTCCCCTTACTCAGATACTTTGTAAGTAATTGTTTTAAAACAAATATATGATCACATGTACTAAACTCTGGCATAAAGCCATGTGTGAAAGCAACTTATTGACTTCCACACTCCATGCGCCACTCTCCCTTTTTAGCGGACGCGTGGGTCCGTCAAACAGCGTACGATCTGATGAATGAGAGTTTTCGGTTCTTTCTTTGCAATTTTCCAAAGACACGTCGACTTTCCCTTCAGTGTTTGAGCGAAACAAACGTCGGCTTCATTCGGAAATGATCGGCTATTCGTGGGCATAACATTAGTCCAATGGTAAGCTATACCCGACGTGAACGTCGGAATAATTCGGACTGTAGTAGGGAAAGCAAGGTTGACCTTGAGAGAGATGCCCAGAATACACTTTCGCTGATCCCGGTACTACACTGATAGCAACAAGTTCACCGATTGCATTGTCTGAACTGTTCGTGCCAGGGCAGTTATTATTGTTCAGTGAGACGCGTCGGCTTTACTGGAAACGGCAGCATATTGCGGCGGTTGTGCGGGACTCTTCGTTGATACTTCAAATTTCGTCACCATTTGTCGTAATTTATCAAGTAAAAGCAAGTCCCGTTCCGTTGTTATCAGAGTATTTAGCTTGCCTTGTGTCTGATCGAGAGGAAGAGTGCAAGCAATACACTTCCTTTGGTTTTAAGATAGTCAAGAAGGCCGTGTTCGGGTCACTATTTCAGACAGAATAAATATGTATCGGAGCATATTTGCGAGGGAATCTAATAAAACTCACATAGGATTCAGAAACAACCATGGCAGACAGAGAAAGACATCGAAAATAAATCACTACATAGACGGTGGTGAAGCGCTATTCAACATAATGAAATCAAATGCAAGTTCAGGGAGATGGGACACAGAAAAGCCCTTCACAGTATAGATGTATAAATTGCTTTAAACCTCCGGAAATTGAGCAAAATTCAAATAAAATGCTGAGTGGGTACATATCAGAAAGCCATTTTATTGCAAAGTAAAAATGCAGCAAGAATACAGATCGTAGCTGTATGGCATAAATTCCGCAAATGTAGAAATCGGGAGCATGTCAGCGTTGGAATTTTGCCATAATAATAACATTACCCTGAAAACTGACGTTAAATACTTGTCATAGGCAAAGGATCCATATTAAAAATGTTTGTCTACTGTTGATATCAGTCAGCTGGCAGCATTACAGCATGAGCAATCATGATTTTGATCATTTTGCCACTGCGGCATTTTGCAGAGCTTGTCAAATTTTATGCATAGAATCAGTAAATTATTTGAATTGCTCTCAAACAGATCTGTAAATAAATTTCAAGGCAGTCACGCTAACTGGTATGTTAAATTTCTCAAACATACTTGGAAAACTACAATGCAAACAACGTAAAAAAACACTAATTTCCAATTAGAAAATGAAAAATATTTCGAGGTTATTTTGTAAAACACATATTTTTCTGTTTGCTCAACGTTTAAAACCTGGAGCATACCTACCTTGTTCTATAAAATCTTAAATACAGCGCTTCAATCCATTGTTTTGCTTCAGTTAATATTTTATTGAAAATTTTATTTAACATTTTATTGAGCATTTCCGTGAAATGTGGTAGGTAATATATGATCAGTTACGATAGTAATTTGTAGGCGAAAATGTAGAGATTGCAGTAAAATTTCTACAAGTTTCAACCATTTGACCTTTGAGCTTCTGTTTTGAAATTTGAGCCCGTACCCTTCAATGAGTGTTGAACGTCTGCGGCTAAAAATAACCAGCACGTCCCTCCAACTATCGCGCAGAGTAGGAAAAAAATCAGGCTGATAATCGTAAACTGCAGCACAGCCGTCACCCCTGCCAGCTTTTTACTTCCCACGGACTTACCGCGGATGTTTTAATGCTAATGCCACGGAGATATCTCGATCATTAGAGCAAAAGGGACTAAAATAAAGGTGAACTCCAGCCTGCGGTAATGAGTTCATCGTGAATATTCACGGCACCTAAGGTGCAGTAATAACCGAGGTAAACGGATAAGTGGGACGCCACAGACTCCGGGCGAGGTACCACCTGTTTGAAAATGACCTCCTCCCTAAGTCATGTGGATGAAGGACATGCTGAAAAATATGTTTGATATTTTAAAGTAATGCGCCCGAAGGGGCGCCGAAAATCTTTCAACATAAAGATATCTCTGATATACATGTGTTTTATATATTTAAGTTTCGTGCTTGTGGAGTGGCGCTGTCAAAAATATGTTGTACTATTATTAAAGTTATGCACCAAAAGTGCGCTCTGAAAAATGCAATTCAATGATGAAATTTGTTGCTGGCAAGATACATTTTAGGCAAGTATGAGCCCGTGTTAACCCCCCCCCCTCCCCCCACAATTTGGCATTTTAAAAACATGGTGACACCTACCCTCTGTCAACAAAGTCAAAAACTGGGTGATCTCTGAATCCAAAGCCCCCCTCCAGGCCAAAGTAACTGACTAGTCCCTTAGACATCCCGAGACTGTTGTATAGTTTCATGAATCTGAAATTGTATACAAGATAATCATTGTGATGTTTAAGATATGGAAGGTATTTCTACAAAAATTAGACGGAAATTTCATACTGACCGTTAATTAACCTTTGATAAAGTAGTTCTATATATTTTTAATACAATAGCCGTTTTTTTCAACAAACCTCAATGTTCATGATAGTAAGGAATAATCCATATCAAAATGCATGTTTCCAAAAGTAATTTTGTTGCAAACTGGGCATAAAAATCTTTTTATAGCTAAGAATAACCGATTTTTGTTGATTTTAAGGAAATGACCTTGAGATGACCTTCAGAATTGTCAGAACAAATGCCAACAATGTTTTTTGAAAAACTTGGCCGTTAAGTAAATCGATGAGCTAGGTTGGCAAAAATCTTCACTCAAAACACACTGAATGACAATTGACCCCGGACTAAAAAGGGATAAGTTGATACCAATGAAACACCAAACATGTGACAAATGCTGTTTTACTTTGGCATTACAATTTTAGGATGAAGACACTGGTCAGAAATCTGACACAACAGTCACAGAAGGAGTTGCTGACAGAAATCCAACTGAACACAGACAGTGTAAGTACAGCAGATGGATCTCAGTTTTACTTCTCATTGAGAACGCTTGATATTCAAATACAAAAAAATTCCACATTTTAAATCCCAATGGTATCATTGATCGCCTACCAATGGGGATTTTTGTTAGTGGTACAATTGTCTGTGTATCCAACAATTATGATGAGAGTCTCTCAGTCACTGTCCTTGGTACAAAACCATGGAAAACCAAAATATATTCACAGTCAATTAATATTGCATCCATTGACATTTAGTGGAATCATATTATAGAAACGACTGATTGAGTGTGTATATAGACACTAGCCATCTCTTAGAGCATACTGTGAAGTGTTACACATTATTATTGGGATGTTTGTTTTTGTTGCTGTTAGCCGTGGAAGACATCCAATCTACATCAGAGATTGAAAGGAGAAATCTGGAATCTCAACTGAAGGAGGCAAAGAAAGAGAAAGCTACTTTGGAAGAGAGATGTAAGGAACTGGCACAGACGTTAGAGAGCAGTGAGCAGTCATTGGTCAGTCAACGTATGGACACCATTGTAAAGCAGAAGACATTACAGTCTGAACTTGAAGAGAAGAAGAAACTGATCAAGGGACTTGAGGATAAAGTAACAGAATTGGAGGATAAAGTTGGAGAATTGGAACATAAATTGGAACGATCTGAACAGCAAAAATCAGGAGAGAGAGGTACAGTGTATTTGGCTGTATGTCATACATTAATTAGGATGTCTTTGGATGCATCACTTGCTGAAGTAAATTGTTGACTCAATGTGAGTCAATGTGTGTCTTGTAATTTGTTGGTCCTTATTTGTTGAGATTTAATTGGCATGGCAAAACTTTTAAAATGACAATCAGGCACCAATCATTGCTGGAATGTATAACTGCAAGTTTCCAATAATTTTACTTTCATTTTGCATCTGATCAATCAAACAACATCCTAAATAATTTTGCAGATCTGAAAATGCCAGTATTGTTATCCCCATGGCCACTGTCCAGGGGACTTGTAGGTTTGGTCATGTCCGTGCATGTATCCGTCTGTTCACGCAGATATCTCAGAGATGCGTGGAGTGATTTCATTCAAACATAGTACAAGGGATTACTCCTTATGTCATACATATGTACGTTGATTTTTTTTATGTTATCTGATATTGCCGCCGTGCGGCCATTTGGTTACAATGTTTTCATGTATGGAGCCATACAGACACATCTGAACCGATTTTATGTTACGTAGGTACAAGGACATTGACCTATGTCATACATATGCACATCGATTTGTTTTACGATAAGATTGAATACAGCTGCATGGCGGTCATTTTATTACAATTTTTTCATGTCCAAAGCTATAATTCAGGCATGTCTCAACCGACTTTATTCAAAGTTGGTACAGTGATGTTGACTTACTGGTATGTCATACATGTGCACCTCAATTTTTTTACGGTAAGATCAAATACATTGGCTGCGTGATGGCCAGTATGTTTTCATGTCCGCAGCCATAACTCAGACATGTATCAAACAATTTTATTCAAAGTTGGTACAGTGACATTGACGTGTTGTCATGTTATGTAATAGATATGCATGTCAATTGGCTATGATACAGCAGCAATAAATCATACCAAGCAATGGTACACAACTTGGTTCTGACCAGTGTACTTAATGCACTCACTATCGCTTTTGCATATGTTGTGAACTGGTCAAACTCTGATGGTATACCGTTGTTAGATGTGCTTAAACTCACAGTGGCCTAATGACAGTAGATTCTATTGTTTTACAGACAATTAAGCAGAGAATTTAAAGCCCAGTAAAAATGTCTCCTACGTGAAAATAGTGGCATTAAATCCTTTGTGAAAATGAATGCTTTTACAGTAATCCTGCTCTATATATGGAACACACATTCGATGAACGGCAAAATCGCTGCCATGGCAACAACCTTGGCCGAGGAACATCTTGACATTCTAATAATAACAGAAACTTGGATTAAAAGTCAGTCTGATCTACTGTTAGTGGAGTTCCATTCTTCGATCAGCGGTTACAATGTCCACCAGCAACCTCATGCTAAATGGAAGGGTGGTGGTGTGGCTATTAAAACAAGATCTAATCTTCACGTTGTTGAAAATCAATCCTGTTCATTCCAGCCATTTGAATCATTAATCACATCTCTCCGTCCATCCAGTCAACTCCTGAACATTATTACTATCTATCATCCACCAAAGTCATTGGAACATACTACAACTATAAATCAATTTATCTCCCAATTTCAACTCTTCTTGAAAGCGCCATAACTTTACTAGGTCATCTTGTTATCGCCAACTATTTTAACTTCCATTTCGATGACATCACTTCACCAGACAATATCAAACTCTTTAATTTACTTCAGTCGATGGGATTTTAGCAGCATGTGCATGGTCCAAAACATACCAAAGGACACATTCTAGACTTACTTATCACAAAATCAGCTAATGACAACTTTTTAAATTCTATCAAGATCGACGATTCCCTCATCTCTAATCACAGCCTTGTCCATTTCAGTATGACAGTATAGCGTCCGATCTCAAAAGTCACTACTTCTTTCTGGAACGATCGGAAGATGAATATCAATGATTTTCAAGTCAACCTGGCAGCCAAATTCTCTGATTACCCGTGCACCACCAATCCTGAAATATTGTCAGAATTTTTTAAACGTGACTGCTACAGATGTGTTAGATGTTGTTGCTCCTGTTACTACTAAAGTGACACCAATGCATTGCCAAACAACATCCCTCTCACTGACTTGCCATCCGAATTTCTCACCTACTTTGAATTCAAGGTAGCCAAGCCCTGAAAGGGACTTGCAGTTCAACAGGTTGACTCCCATGATATCCTAACACACCATGTATTTGATGACTTCCACCTGGTTACAGCTGCTGAGGCACAAACAGTCATAAAACGATCTTCCCACAAAGTCTTGCGAACTTGATGTCTTACCATCTGTCAACACTGTTGCGTTCTTGGTTGAACACTGGGTTCGATTCTATATTAGGGATGACTGACGTTTAGTTGAACACCAACAAGTAAACTTTATTCAAGAGACGTAGACATGCTACATACACATCCGCCACGCCATGCGGGGAGAGCGTATATGCCGGATGGCGGGGAACTTTATCATGTGACTACATTTGCATATATGAAATGATACAATCAGCATGCATAAATTAATTAACTCAATAACACAACATCCCCCTGTGTTTAAAAAGAAAGAAAACGAACGGCAGTGCTCCAAAAAGAGAAGTCCCATCTCATGAAAATGATTGTTCCGATTCAATGAGAACTCTAAATACTGAGGCACTGAAATAACAACAAGAGATCACTCTCTCTAGTTCACAAGTCCAAACGCTGTGGTCTCTTTGATACACGTTGTGAACGTCGTAGCACAGGTTCTGCTGAGTCCGGTTTCTTCAAGGGTGTGGACGTCGTTGTGATATGCGGTTCAGACGCAGTATCAACGGGGTTATCATCATAGTCAGATGTTCGCAAGTCTTCCTCGCTGAAGTTCTCCGCTGTTGGTCTGATGTGGCGTCTATTGCGTCTGTATACGCCTCTTGGAGTCTCAACTGTATACGAACGTGGTTCGTCGGTGCGTGCAACAACTCTGCCCGGTTCCCAAGTTTTGTTGATCGGGTTCTGTACGCGAACAGGTTGTTGTGGCGTTAGTTCCGGCAATGGGCGACTATGCTCCCAGTGTCTCTTTACAGTGTCTTGGTGGCGCTGTATGATGTTGCCATGGCGACTAACACCAGTCGGTATCTTGCTCGGTAGGTTAGAGCGATACATGCGCGAATTCAGTAATTCACACGGCGACGGTAGGTTATGATCGATTGGCGTTGTACGTAGACATAACATCGCTAGATGTGGGTCTGAGCCAGTCTCGCGGGCTTTAGTAAACACATCTTTCACTGTGCGTACTTGTCTCTCGATGAAGCCATTGCTTGATGGAAAATGAGGTGATGACGTAACTTGCTCAAATCCGTAATTTCTAGCAACTCCTTGAACTCTCGGCTACAGCATCCTAGCGAGTCTCGGGGTGACGTTCGCTATGTTTTTCTTCACGATGCTTACCAGTGGTCGGTGATCAGTCTCAATCGTTACACGTTGACCAAAGACATACTCGTGGAAACGTTCTAGGCCGTATACTATGCCTAGCAGTTCTCTCTCTATGTTTGAGTAGCGTGTTTCTGTATCAGTCAGCGCTTTACTCGCGAATGCGATCGGGCATTTGTCTTGTATGAGGGCGGCACCTAGCCCTCTGCTGGACGCGTCTACTTGTAGCGTCAGCGGCTTCGTCGGATTGTAGAATGGGAGGTTGCGTGCAGCACAGATCTCCGCTTTGATACGGTTGAATGCGCGATCATGCTCAGGACCCCACATGAATTCTGAATCTTGCTTGCAGAGGTCGCGTAGTGGCGCGGTGAGCTCTGCCAAGCAGGGTATATACCTGTTCAGGTAGTTTACAAGTCCGAGAAAGCTCTGTAGGTCTTTCACGTCGCTAGGGCGGCTCATTTCTCTGACAGCCTTCATTTTGTCCGGATCGGATGAAATGCCATTCTCTCCGATAATGTGACCGTAGAATAAGATGCTTTTACATCGTACCACCAACTTCTCATCGTTGAAACGTACATTTTTGTCTCTTGCACATTGTAGTACGCGATGAAGTGTAGCGTCGTGATCATGACCGTCCTGGTCCAAACCTGCGACGATAAGATCATCTGCGATTCCGAATACACCTGGTATGTCACAGAATGTCTTATCCAGCTGTCCTTGGAACACGTCTTGGGCACATTTTAGTCCCATGGGTAATCTGCGATAGCAATACCTGCCAAACGGCGTGTTGAAGGTAGTCAGTAGAGCACTTTCATCATCTAGCGGTATATTCCAATAGCCAAAACGTGCATCAAGAATACTGAACCACTTTGCACTGTGTAGTCGACTGACTATCTCGTCAAACGTCGGTGTTGGATAGTGCGGTCGTCTGATCGCGAGGTTTAAGTCCTTCGGATCTAAGCATAGACGAATTTCACCATTTCTCTTGGTGACACAAACGCAACTGTTAACCCAGTCGGTTGGCTGTGTGACCGGCTTGATTATTTCTTTCTCTACAAGTCTATCCAACTCGTTTTTGAGAGCGTCTTGAAAGGCAAACGGCACACGTCGCGGAGGGTGTTCTACAGGTGGAACGCTCCGGTCGATTTCAATGTGATACCTGTCCTCGAAGCCACCAATCCCCTGAAATACATCAGTGTACTGGTGAAGTACTCTTTCTCACGCGGCGGGGTCACCTTTCGGTCTTGATGATTGTGACGTCATGTCCGACCTTGTATCAGGTTCAACATTATCGTCAGCAATGTCAATGTTGTAGTGAAAAGTAACCA
>LD357141.1:15108-30544 GCA_001465055.1 Ptychodera flava
CTCCAAACGCTCTGTGCAGATCTGCATTAAAGCTGGTTTGAGCTGTCACAGCTCTGAAACCGATCTGCTGCAGCCAAATGAAGATCTGCACGTTTCCTACGGGTACATTTGCATATATGAAACGATACAATCAGCATGCATAAATTAATTAACTCAATAACACAACAAACACCCTCACACCTTTCTTGGTTGACTTTTTTATTGCTCGCTCCGGACAGGCATTGTTCCAACTCACTTCAAATTCAGCATTATTCAGCCACTCCTGAAAAAACTGTACCTTGACAAAAGCATACTGAAGAGCTATAGATCGGTGTCAAATCTTCAATTTCGTTCAAAAGTTCTTGAAAGAATCGTTACGAGGTTTGATCTTTTCTCAAAGTGCCAAAGTGAATACCGTCCTAACCATGGCACCGAAACAGCTCATTTACAGGTGAACGATGACATCATGCATGCCCTAAATGATAAAGTGGACGTCATTCTCATCATGTTGGATTTGTCAGCTGTGTTCCATACGATTGATCATGACATTCTATTACACAGATTTCGATCAAGATTCCGGCATAACTGGCATCGTTTTGTCCTGGTTCCGATCATATCCGTCAGATCATGATCAGTGTGTCAAAGTATCATAGGCAATGCAACATCGTCCAGTTCGACAATGAAGTACGGTGTACCACAGGGATCGGTACTGGGACCAATCCTTTTCACACTATATACATCACGTTTGGAGGATATCATCGAAGGCCTTGGAGTGGCTTTTATGATGTATGCAGATGACACCCAAGACTGTTATTTGCAGGCAACCAGATGATGTACGTACCTTTCTTCTGGAATGTATGGACAATGTACGTGGCTGGATGGAGTCAAATTAAATCTACTCATTTTGAACGATGACCAAATGGAAGTTGTCCTTTTCTTGTCTAGTCAGTGAAATCTGATACATTGGAACTGTCTAGCCTAAGGATCGGCAGCATCGATATCGTCGCTTCAAACTCTTTCCGTAATCTTGGCAAGATTTTAAAAAAGGAATGGTGCTATGTCTGATCACATAAACCATGTTTGTATAAATGATCACTACTCATTATAAAGGATTGGCAACATCCGTAAACTTCTCCATCAGGACACAACCAAGACATTGATCCTCGTATTTGTAACATCTCAGTTAGATAGTCTCCTGTATGGGATTAACACAGATCAGCTTCACCATTTGCAATCTCATCAAAATGCTGCAGCACATTTAGCCAGCCGCTTTGATAACATTACTCCTTTACTAGTTGATTAACATTGGTTGCGTGTCTCATAAGAGTGATGAAATCTCTCCTCAGATTACACTTTAAAAACAGAATCTGAACTAAATTGGAATTCTGAAGTACGAAAAATAATACCACTCTTACAGAATCCATATAACGCCATGAGTGTATGTTGGTAGGAGGTTTATAAAGGAGCAACTAAAAACCTATTGTGCCTTGGATAATTTTTTACTTCAATAAACAACATTATTGTGAACATACACAGCGTACTCGTAGCTTGCTTTTGCAGCGTAGACATCTTAATCAAGATTATCTGCATCTTGCTGTGGATCATTGTTCAAACAAAAGTCAGAAAACTTCAGCTGTTTAAAGTTTCCGTGAGTTCATGTCAAGAATTACTACTCATGCATGCACACTACAGAAAATCATTCAGATCTCCATGTTCCATATCTGCAGTATCATCAACACAGACAATATTCTGAGACCACGACTATTTTACATTTGGCCGCCTTGCCCTCGTTGATTCATTTAACCAAGACTCTGCTTAAACAGTCGGGTCAAATTCAGGTCCTTCCAAGCTGATACGTGTCAAGTCTCCCACAGTTTCTGGATGAAGTTGAGTGCGGGCTTCTGTCTTGATTCATCTTTGTGCAGAGAACCCTCTTTCACACTGGCCAGTAGTCATTATCTCTACCAAATGTAGTATATTCTGAAAATTTGTGCGATATGGTTCTTTTGTCAACATCAGACTCCACAGTGCCCTGTGTGATTTATCCAAAAACTGATTGAAGACTAAGAGCTTTAGTTGGTGCCATTTACCTGCCACATCAACAACAATACAACCATTTCTCACACGTATTGGACCAAACCATTCCAGAAGGAAAGCCAATTATTGTTGACCATACACCATTAGACTTTTCACTGTGTTAGGCCATGCATCATGATTGAAAAGCACTGATAAACATGCCACTGATTTAGCTGCTCCTTGCGCATTTACTGTATCCAACAAATTCTGAAACCTTCGCTTCAATTCTACAACAGTTGTATCACACGTTTCGTGGATTCTGCCTCTGCAGTTGTGTCTTAACTAAGGCTGGGTTGCCCTTCAACTACACGTTTTGATAAGTGATTTATTCCGACTCATCATTTTTACTGTCACGTTCGCGGTCATCTGTATTCTCTCTCTGTTCAGAGTTAATGTATGTATTGGTGAGAAACTGATCCATGCACCATTCTGTACGTTCTCTGTTTTCATGGACTCCACGGTGCACGATACATGACCTCATTCCATGGATGGCTTGAGGGAGAATAACTTCATTTGCCTGTAAACGCCGCCCAGCAATGCTATCTGTCCGAATAAATCCAAAAGGAAATGGCAAACGGCGGCAAATTTCACTTTTGTCATTTCGCGAACAACTTTACTTGCGCAACCTTTGATGTCAGAATTTCGGGTAGTTGCGGCGAGGTGTTCGGCATGTACTAAAACCGCATGCATACTGGCAGAATGTTGAGGGGCTGTTTTTGTAGCTCTGCTTTGATGAGGAAATACACGCAGTGCTCTTTCCACTTGCAGAGCCCATCTTGTCCCGACATGGACTTTAGAGTGTAAACATCAACTCTAAATTCAGAAGCGAGTTTTGTGAGCTCTCTGCAACTCTTTGGAGAGTAGTGGTACATCTTCCAAACCATATTCAGAACATCGTGAACATTTTTCACCATCGATATGCTTTTCTGTACGGCAAACATGACAAGTTCCAGCGGATGAGGCATACAATGAAAGGACACGATGTAACTTACTTCATCTTGGAGCATTGTGAACATGCAGCTATTATTTCCGAGATTAACCGATGCGCCGTCTGCGCCAAATCTGACAATCTTTATCCTTCAGTTGTCGTTTATTTTATCGCAGAGGGATTTTGCCGCACTTACCACGCCTGCAGCATGTGCATGTTCGAGTTCTTTCTGTCCGATGGGATTTACTTTCGGTTTTCCACTTGTTTTGTCAACATGGCGCAAGTAGACTATTTCACTCTCCTGTATAGCTCTGTCAGTATCGCCATCGATGAGAATGGAAATATAATTAGAATCACGAACACAGTCTGATAATTCCTTCTTCATTTTGTCCGCAATCGTACCGATGATTTCAGCACACTTATGTGTATTGTCATAGGTCAGCTTGATATCGACTCCCTTTTTTAGCTCATATTTGGCATGTATATAAATACCAAAAGAGCTAATATGATGAGTCAGTGGTGTCTGTATGTCTATGTGTATGTATGTATGTATGTACCCAGGTACCGGGTATGTACTGGTATGTGTAGATGTATGTCCGTCACACACAAAAGCTCCCAAACAGCCGCACCTACCATCTCAATATTTGGTGCACAGGTAGACCCAGGGGCTGATCCGAGATGTGACGTAGATCAAATGAACATGTCAGTGTCAAAAATATGCAAATTAGGTAAGAAAAAGGGGAAATCCTGCAAATGTGCAGGAATGTTGGCATTAACTGAAACAGCCTACACATCTGAGTCAAAGTTTTATGACCTAGTAACCTGTTTGTATGCAGTGTACCTATTATGTGTAGGAGTGCTAGCAGTGACTGAAACAGGCCACTTCACTGACCTTGAGTCATTTCCTGTAATTGTTCATGAACTGATACATATTGGCAGACCTGCTGAAACCAATAGGGACTCTTTTGAAACATTCCTCTGCTATGCCTGTTCCTAAAGTTGACCTCTTGTTTGACCTCTTCTTGTTTTTTCTGGTTTATATATTTCTTGATGGATCAATGCAAACCAACGGGTCAGACACAATCAGGATGCTCTAGACAGATTTCGACATGTTACGCTCTAATATAAAAAAATGTTGAGCAAAATTTAATGCAACATTGTTCTTAATATGAAACAACCAGTAGAACCAAACAGGCCCCATCGAAAAAGTGGAGTTTTTTTAATGATTTTGAGCTGAGTAGTGAAAAAAGAGCCCCAAAAATGGATCAAAATGGGCATAACGCTGTTTCACCTGAAAAAGCACATTTTTTAAACTCACTTTTTGAAACTGTTTGATTAAGTTTTTTGATTATTCAGAATATTTAAAGTATCATATAGCATTTCTTCTTTCTTTTGCAAGTTATTTCATCTTAATACATGGATTTGAATGGAAATGGCGTGATAACAAGTGAAATTGGTGTTTCGTTACGCTTTTTATATTTTGACAACAGCATTGATTTATTTCTCTATTATCACCTTGAAAACATTACCCTAGAATGTTTCCTAAAACACATATTTGATTGGAAGACCAACTATGTTCATGTAACCATATAATACATAGATATTCACAAAAACGTGTATGATGGGTCACAGCAAGTGATAGGCACCAGAAACAGGTGTTATGGCCATAGATGGCGCTAGATTCTGCTTGTCCTTGCAGTCTGAGAGTGGGAAATCCCTCATATTGACTTTGCACGCTAGTGGCCTTGAGCACAGGAAAATAGGCCCGAATACTATGTCTATATTACGTATTGATTTTGCAATTTGTGGTGTTTTATCAAAGGTAACTTTATTCTAAAGATATTTCCAATCACTGTAAGTGATCAGATCCATCAATACCTCTAGTTGGTCTGAAATCACTTCTAATTTGAATAAAATAGTCCTACACACTGTGATATATATAGTTCGGAGAGACACGTTTTCAGGGGAGTCACACCATAGACAGCATGCAGTGAGCACAAGACTTTTGGCCGGCTGACTTGAGTTGGTTTTGGACAGCAGCAAGTGTGCAATTTTGGACCAAACAGCTACTAGGGTCGAGATGTGTATGCCATCCTGATGTACAGAATATTTCTGTGAAGTTGTAGTCAGAATTGGTGAATTTGTGGACCTCTGAAGCCGGATTTTTGTGCCTTGTATGTGTTAACCACGGACACGTGTATTTGCAGAAAGTGCTGACTCATTCAAAGAAAGTGCTGACTCATTTAAAGAAAGTGCTGACTCATTCAAAGGTATGGCTATTCTATTACGAAGTCCATGTACAGCTGTTGTGAGTGTGCTGTTGGTGAAACCAGCCATGCATATCAGTCGCTGTGTTTGAGCAACTCCTTACTTGAATTTAGAGGCTGTTTAGCAGAAACTGTTGCACTTATTGCTAGAGAATACTGGACAGTGCGTAATGTTGCAGTTACTGAGCAGTTTTAAGGCCTAAGACATTTGGACAGCCAGAGTGTTAGTGCCTGACCAGTGTCTAATAACGAGTGTATTATATGGTCTGCTGTGATTTCCTGCCGCGTGGGTGCTACATCTACAGCGGGTGCCCCTGTTCCAACCCGTTGAATGAAGAGTTGACTAGTGCATGGAGAGACTGACTGTGTTGGGAAGTAGACAACTGTTGGATATAGGCCGTTGATTCAAGTCGCTGTGAATTATAATATCGTGTGTATAGGATTGAAAGGAATATAGTAATTATAGAGATGGTTATTACATGTGAATTTAATATTTACTTGCATTGCTGGAAAAATATTTAATTGCATTGTAAGAAACTTGGTGTGATTCTTATCAGAATACATTAGCATGTATTAGGACTAAAATGTAAGCTCATTTACTTGTCATGCATTTACGTATCATGCATTGACATATTGTGATTTGAGTTATTGAGTTGAATTACTTCGCAAGTATTTTAGGGAATATTGGTTACGTTGATGTAGACTGATTTTGATTATTAGGATTATCCTCATTCATCATATCTTTCTTTCATTTTGATTGGATTATTCCATTTATTATTAAAGGTTTGTTGAAAGTATAGAATATTATCAGTTTTCAATATTTACCAGAGACTATAGTACATTTTGTTCTGAATGATTTGGTTGCATAATTTCTTCGGTTTGTAAGATTGCTGAATGTGGAGCACCTTTATTCAGAGATAGTAGGGATAGTCTAGTTTTTTGTGCTCAGTGATACAAGTTGCATTTTGGCAAAGTAGCCGAGTGTTTGCACTCAAGTGTGTATTTTGAGTTACTCGAAAGCGAATTGATTCGTTCACTCATTTACTAGTTGAGTACGTTAGATATAGTGATACATAGCGAGTTTATGCTGACGAATAGTTGTACATTTTGGCAATTCATTCGGTAAAGCTGTGTACAATTCTAGTACGCTGTATTGAATGCTGTAGTTATTTGACGAGTTATTTATTTGCTGTAATTTTTGCTGTAAAGCGACTTTACTGTCCTGTGTTGTTTTGGAAGATAATACATTCAATTTCAATTTTACTTAAATACTGCTTTGCTTGTCTTCTGTCTTACCCCTTCTTGATTCTAGACACCCGTAAGTTTCATATGCCCGGTACATATCAAAAATTGAATTCCAGACTAGATGCCCCAGAGAGTAAACAAATTCTTTATGTAATTCATGCTTGTTTTGAGTTAGTTCGGCAAGAAATTGGTTACATTCAGTTGGTACTAAATGTTGGTAGGGTCAATGTGTTGATTATGAATGACAAATCATGAAAGTTGCCCTCATTTTTTGTCCCAAAATTTTGTAGTGTCCGTGACACCTTCATAACTTCCACGCATACCGTGTTGTTCGGTCGCGCACAGAATTGAAACATCTAAGTCGGTTACTGTGACCAACTCTTTTGGGTTCGAAGCAGTGGCCGACTGGTTTTGTGTAAGGCCTAGCAGCTAGGCGATGTTGCCGTGAGTGTGTGGGGGTTCGAATCCCGTTTGGGTTATAGTATAATTTATATTTCAGCCATATTCAGATAGTAGAGATCTGATGTCATTAGCCAAAGTGGCCCTGTTTGCCTTCCTTATGTGTTATAAAAATATAATCCATTTACTACTTGTATTGTTTCAGTATATCAAAAAGGGGCCAAATGTAGTGTCCGTGACAGCTGTAGTGTCCGTGACACCAAATCCATACATTACTTGTTACAGTGATTTAAGCTGGTAATTCTATTGTTTACCAGCCGAAGTTGCATTTTTATAATAAGGTAACTTAGTTTTTGAGTAAGACATCAAATGAAATATATTAAACCAGTGAAAGATGTTTTTTCTACCTTTTAAGATTGTAATGTTAAAATACTGTCCTAGGAAATAACGGTATAGGGCTTTAAAAAAGGAACATAAATAGTGTTATCAGTTACTTCCAATACAACTTTAAGATAGAAATGTTATTTATAGTGAAATTAAGGCATCCCTTATGAAAATTTTCTGTAGAAATTCTATTGAAATTGATGACAAAATTCAATTAAAGTGATACAGAATTTCTACAGAAATTCTACTGAACCTTTATGGAAATTAACGGAGTTTAATGGAGTTTTGGCCCCCTTTTTCTGTAGAAATTCAACAGAATTTCTGTATCATTTATGTAGAATTTACAGAATTTCGATACACTTTCTACAGAACATCTGTAGCACTATATTGAATTTATACCACATTCTACAGAATTTTTATGTAGAATTTCTGTAGAACTATATTTAATTTCTGCACTCTTTTACAGAAGTTTGTTTGTCTTATACGAGTTCAATCTCTTAGAAAGTATGACAACAATATGTGTTAAACTTTTATTAAGGAAGGAGTACCACCTTATGATATTGCCATAGATACCAATGCAATGAATTACTGCAAAACTCACAAAAAATCAGGCACCAAGTAAATTATAAACATGTAGTTTATTTCTAAAAGAATTATGATTAACAATCGTTCGAAACTTGATGAAACATACAGGGACTACAAAATATAAAGCAACCTACACATATGAATGCAAGGCCTACCTCTCCAGTCTAGCAGTTTTGAGTTGTCAACTCAGCCAAGTGCATAATTAAAGTGTTGTGTATCTTAACTCATGTAATTTTCAGTTGATGCTGCAATGTGGATCCTTACAGTTGTGACATATTAGTGAGCTCCCTTCTCCATAACACTGTTAGAATCTTGGTAATGGACCTTGGATCCTAATGTTCCATGCAATTTGGAGTTGAACTTTAGTACTTTTCATAAGAGCCATGTGCACTGTGGACTGCCTCAAGTTCAAATGAATAATGCGTGGCTACACTATTATGTAATCAGCCCATTGTAAAGGCAGGAAACTATTTGCATAACAAAGCAAAGGCACAGGTCAGCTCACTTGACCTAGGATCTAACAAAGAGTCAGGTTGGTCTGTGTACAGTCATGAAATGTACAATGGCAAAAGGAATGGTACAATTGAAACTGTATACATTTTCCTGGCACGTGTGTGTAAATGAAAATAACTTTTCAGAGTTAAAGGGTACACGAGAATGTGCTTAGAACTCTCCATAGGTATATGTCACTACCTTTTCCATATTGAAACCAGCTATATATATGTCACTGAGTTCTTATCAAAGCTCATGCCAACAGGCAAAAACATGAACTTAAGTCTGAAACAGTGTAAACTGTGGGAAAAAAAACAGAAAAAAAATTTCCACAAAAGCTATGGAACTGAAAAATTCCATAAAAAATATGTTTAATTTCTGCAGATTTTCTACAGAAAATTATCAGCAAACTTCAATAGAATTTAAAGTTTCTATACACATTAAAATTCTATAAAATTTGAAATTTTTCTACAGAATTGTATTGAAAGTTTTCAATTGAATTTCAATGGAAGCATATTTCCATCAGATTTCCATAAAATATACAGAATTTCTATAGAATATCAGAGTTCAATAGAATATCTACAGACTATTTTCGTAAGGGATAAAACTTAAACTAATTTACTTCCCCTTAAACCACTTTCCATTTGCAACTGGCTTCATGTCACGGACACTACACCTAACAAGTGGTTAATCATTTTTTACTGCATTTACATTTAAATTCACCTGACATCTGAAGTAAACTTCATAGACCATAATAAATCCTTTTAAAAACAAAAGAAAATGTGTTTTTGAATTATATAAGGGGGAAAGTGGTTGCAAATCTGACTATTTATGATGACGCTGCAGTAGTGTTGGCTCCAGTACAGAGTTCTGTCAACAGTGATGCATATAAGGGGAGGGTTTATGTCTCTTCAAATTATTTTTCTGTTTTAACCCTTTGTTTGCATTATAAGGCTGTATTATTAGTTTTTGATGAAATTTCAGTCGTGTGTTGTTTGTTAAGGGAAAGCTTTGGCGATATATAAGGGGAGTAAGTGGTTGCACATTTGACTTTTTATCATGGTGCTGCAGTAGAGTTGGCTCAGTTACGGATCTATGTCAACAGTGATGTATATAAGGGGAGGGTTTATATCCCTTAAAACTATTTTTCTGTTTTAAGCCTTGGTTTGCATTGTAAGGCTTTATTCTTAGTGTTTGATGAAATTTCAATCGTGTGTTGGTTGTTAAGGGAAAGCTATGGTGAGACACAGTCGGATCTATCATGTGGTGTCTATTGAATGCTATGATCCTGAAATCTGTTTTGAAACCCAAGTGTGTGCTTTCTCCTCAGTCGCACAGTTCTGTGTTCCCTAAGTTGTTGTGTCAGATATTTTGTTGTTTTTGTTATACTTGTTGATGTTAATGTTTTCACGTGTTATTGTCTTCAAATAATGACATCAATATGTCTATATTTTTATCTTTTGTTGAGATTATTGTTAACGTTTTGTCTCTTTTTGTGAACTTTGTTTTGACAAGTGTCTTTTCTGTTCTTGTTTTCTTTTTGTGGGTTATTATTGGGTGGTTTGGGAAAAATGATTTTTAATGTTCCGTCCTTTTCAAGTTCCTGCCAGTATTTTGCAAGACTTTCTTTCAAGTCTTTGGGCTATTCAAAAATGAATTCTACTGCCAAATATGTGGCTGTTTAATGGGCTGAAATGCATTGCTGGAGATTGCCATGATTGCATTTCATAAACTGGAAATGGAAATCATCTGTGAATACCAAAATGTGATTCACTTTTGGAAAAGATTCAGACATGACATGTTCATAATTTTTACTAGAACACAAAACCAACTGGCAGAGTTCTGCCATAGAATAAACAAAATGCACCCAACATTTGAAACCCAAACTAGAAATATAATTTCTCGACGTCAAAATTTTGAAGGGCCCAAGGCACAACCAAGAAAATATTTTGGATATTAAAACCCACTCAAAACTAATTGGAACATTCCAATACCTTAACAGAGAATCACGTTACCCAAATCAAATTTTAAAGGACTAATTGAAGGTGAAATTCTCAGATACTTCTGTACATGACACAAATGATTTCAAGGAGATAGTTGATTTCTTTACGAGCAAATTAATTAACAGAGAATACACGGAAAAAGAAATAACTAGAATTACAACAGAAATCAAACACAGGAATTGAACTCAACAAGAAGTACAAGAAAAATAAAGAAGGAAACAACGAATAATCTAATCTTCACTACAGCATATAGGCCATATATGAAAAAAAAAAGACTTGAAAGAAAGTCTTGCAAAATATTGGGAGGAACTTGAAAAGGACGAAACATTAAAAACCATTTTCCCCGAACCCCAAATAACAGCCTACAAAAGAAACAAAAGTATAAAAGACTCACTTGTCAAAAATAAAATTCACAAAAAACCTAAACACAAGGTAAAAATATGGAAATATTGGCTTTATTTTTTGAAGCCAATAACACATTAAAACGACAACAAGAACAAGCATATAAAAATCAAAATATCTGACACAACAACTTAGGAAAGACAGGACTTTGCGACTGAGGAGAAACCACACACTTGGGTTTTGAAACATTGATTTCAGGATCACAGCATTCAAAAGACACCACATGCTTGATCCGACTATGTCTTGCCATAGCTTTCCCTAAACAAACAACACACAACTGAAATTTTATCAAACACAAAAAATACAACCTTATAATGCAAACAAGGGGATAAAACAGAAAAATAACATTACAGGACATAAATCCTCCCCTTATATACATCACTATTGACAAAGATCCATAATAAAGCCAACACTACTGCAGTACCACCATAAACTGTAACAGTCAGATGTGCAACCTCTTTCCCCCTTATACACAATAGATGCTGACCAAATACTTAAACAACTCGGGTCACCTACAAATATCACTATGAGTGGCAAGAGAGTATTATATTGTACTCTTCATGACTTTAATTAGACTTCTGATATAGAGAATTTGTGTTTTAATTGTCTGTTAAAACTGATAAAGAAGTTGCCCCCTTAAGTATTCAAATGTGTAGTGTCCCTGACGCTACTGAAATACAGATAACAATAATATGTTGGAAACCAAATGTTCAGTAAATCATTTATTGTTCACTTTATTGTGTTACTAGGACAATTTTGCATTTTATATCATTTTCTAAATACCAGTTATCATTGTCTACATACCAGTTATCCTAAGAATTTTCCTATTCAGTGTTGTATTTCTGATAACATTTTCTGAATATTGAAAAATACCAGTACTACAAATATTCTTTATGTCAAACTTCCCTAATAATATGTTTTTGATTTGTTTGTGATCAATTCTTGTCATAATTTTAATAATTTTACAGGTTTACTGCTTATATTAAACAATAGTTTGTTTCACACACATATATTCCTGAATGTGTAGTGTCCGTGACGCTTTTACCATACTACAAAAATGACTAGAAAACTAACAAAAAAGCAAAATTTTGGTGCAAATACTATTAATGTTTTCTAAAGACTTCAACAATTGTAGTAAAAAATAACTTAAATGTACTAAAGGGCAAATCTGTAAACTAGAGGAATCATAAGCTCATGGGGAGAAAAAAATGAAAAATTCTTTTTTTTTTCGTAACAAATCACTTTGCAGGAAATCATGCAAAGCTGGGTAAAATCCTGATATATTCACCTTATTTTCTACAACAGATGTATATATTTTCTGGTTAAACTTTTAAAAAGAATATTTGTACAAATAATGTATAGTCTACTATGTTATTTCTCCATCAACTCATAATATTTTGTAGTGTCCGAGACGGTGTGTTAACACAATAAAGAACTGGTTGCCACGGAAATACTGAGAAAGTTTGGTTCACAACTTTTCAAGCAAATATGTACCAAACCCTAAGCTTTGTGAATTTAGTAAATTTAGGTATGTGTCTACAATATGAAATTTTGACAAAAGTGAACCACTCTAGAGCACCCTGATTGTGACTGAGCTGCAAGTATGAGCACACTGTCCATGACGGTATTTTTCTGTGTAGGAGCAATAAACTGGGAAATATGGAGAACGGCATTTCATGTTTAGCGATCAGATAGGCGATATTCATTTTGATTTTCATTTCTCGCAGTGTAGCATCATTACTACCAGGCTTGTTGCTTTGCAAGGCTTTTGCCAGAGGACTAGCTTCAACAGACTGAGTATTCCGACTTGTCTTTTGCCGCTCGACACCATCGACACCACAGTGAAGATGTTTACTTTCGTCACTCATTTTTACATCAAGCCATTTCAAATTGTTCATGCCATCACACAAGTTTACTGTCTTTCAACTTTCCAATCCGGGCCTGCTTGATTTTTTTCACGATCATTGATGAACAACCGCCAACTTCCTTGTGCCGTGGTCACCTCGGTAGAACCCGTAGGTATTGATGTATCACCTGGCTGATCATCATGTGTTGAACTTTAAACTTCAGCCTGCATCTCAGTTGGTCGAAAAAAGTCTGTAATTTGTTATTCGCTCATGATGTGTCAGCTTGTATCACCGCTGTTTGAAATACTTCAGAATATTCGGTCGCAGTGCGATTAAAAGTTGTCATGCTCCAAGGAACATGCACTTATGAGCCGTACCGCAGTCTAGTTATATGTTCATTTTTTTTATGTCCAATGAGAGTACCACCTTCACGGCCAAATAAACCAATGCGAAAAAATATAATTTTAGAATCGGCAAAACACAGGCGTCCCGGCAATGGCGTAAGTAGACATGGTATGTCAATGGACTTTCTGCGTAACTTATTGCCCAATTAAAAGAAAAGAGAAGCGTCCAACGTCGTCAACACAGAGATTTGTGGACAAAAATATATCGGAAAATAGTAAAAGGAAATGTCAATCAAAGTGAAAAAAAATCCAAGGCAAGTGAAGCTTGATGCAATTGAAGTGAGAGACAGTTGTTCGCTATCAGATTACACGTAGCAGCCAAAACAATGCTCGCATTCAGCGAGTGCAATAACAAGAACGGTTGCATTTAGCGAGTAAACTGTGAACCATAGACGCTGCCTTTACATGTATATAGAGCATTGTTCAATATGAAAGTAAAAATGCAGCTATACCATGAAAAAATTCAGAATTAGGGCTTTTAAATGATAATAAATTAAATGTACTATGGTCGGATGCGGTGCTCGGAATTACATGCTAACGTCATGCTAACAACGCATTCTGGTCAAAATGGCAGGTCCCCTCGCGTTCAAGCTATGCGGAAGTGTGACATCCCTGTTTTCAGACGACGTGCGCTGCCTGATAACTGACGGCATTCGTCCGGGTAAGCATTTTACATTGTAAACTTTGAATTTCGAATAGTTTCTTCTGTTAATATGAAAGATATTGTCAAGAAATTTCGTCAGCCGGTACTGTTTTGGTTTTCACGCGGCGTAAGTTTGTATGTATATGTTGCCCTGACTTCAACCGTAACGGGTAAATTGTTATGACATTTTGAATATTGAGTACCGGCAACTGATTTTCTGCGTTTAGTTATAAATTTCCCCCATGTTTATTTCAGATAAACTGCTGTGTACAACTTTTAATATCTTTTTATGCTTTACTATTTTTAGTAATCAATTTATTTTGTATAACATTCATTGTGCAGTGATTATCAGTTGTCTTGGTTTATATGCTATTTTTTTCAGGCTTCATTCAAACTTGTGTTGTGATTTTTGGTTGATTTTTTACAAGCATGTTCTATGAATCTATGTTAAGTTTTTCTGATGATATTTTTTTTTTGCCTTTCAGATTATAAATTATGGAATATACTGAAACTGGTACACTGAACTTAATTTCATTCTCTTTTTTTGTGTGTGCATTTTTAAAAATATATTTACTTTGCTCAATTATCATTTAACAATTGCTACTAATTAAAATAATTTTTTGAATTTATTATACATAAATATAATAAAATATAACTTTCAATATCAAATTCTTGTAGGTTTTATTTCACAAACATCATACCAATCATTTTCTTTCTCTCTCTCTGTATTTCTGTCTGTCTTTCTGTCTTACTCTCTCCCCTATGTCTGTCTCTCACACTCACTCTCTCTGCTCTCTCTAAGATTTCTTCAACTTGACAAACAATGGGCGAAACCCACAGATTTTGATAATTATGTTTGATAGATGCTATAGGATTTGGCTTCTTTATGGGCATTTGCAAATATTTACTTTTCTTGAGTAGATAGAGGTAAGCTGATATTATCATTGAAATCAGCATCCTAAAAACCTTTATATCATTCATAAAATTGTTGTTTTTTATTGCGTAAATCTGCTGTTGCTATGGATGTTTGAAAATCAACTGTTGCTATGGTATGTCTTAGACAGTTGCCACGGCAAGAGATAATCACTAAATCTTATCCATGTGTGATTAGAATACATGCTTTCTCATGGCAAAAATTCCCAAACATACATCAATTTATATAGCACTTCTGTGAAGTTTGCTGTTGTAATGTCTTCTACTTGACAACCGCTGCCATGGTAACTTACATTTCCGATGAAAATACGCAAAAAGTAATACCAGATATGAATTCTGCTCCAACAACTACCTACCTGGTGTGCAAAGTTACCAATTTACTGTACAACTAGGTATTATAAAGTCAGTCTTTCTCTTTTGGTGCTGAACTGACACAATTTCTTGCTGTTCAGTTGTATGCAAATCTACAACAAAGGGTGATTTTTGGCCTTTTGTCAGATTTTGAGATCTGTTTATTCATTCTAAATCAATGCAACCTACCTTTCACACTCTTTTTCATGAAAACATGAGTCATTTTTACAAAATAACAAACTGAAACAAGTTTTTAACATTTTCATTAGTATTTTATTGACTTCTGAACTTGTAAAAATGTTCAAATAGCTATTTTAGTGGATTTTTGCCGGAAAATATGCTAAAAGTTGAGAATTTCAAATCCTCATATCTTGAGAATGCAAACACCAATCCACATAATTTAAATGGCATTCAATTTCTTTTTAAACTTTCTATTAAAGTACATGAAAATAGTTAAAGTAATGATTTGCCTTTTTTTTCTGTGACCCTACACCACCA
>LD357142.1:0-15519 GCA_001465055.1 Ptychodera flava
TTACGACTGTGCGGGCGTTCACGTAAATTTCTCAGCGATGCCGGGTGGGATTGCATTGAAAGTTAATACCTATATTAATCTCTATCACATATATATGCACGCCGATTTTTGTAATGATTCGATCATAAATGGCTGTGTAACGGCCATTTTCTTTCCTGTCTTTGATATCCATCCACAGGGTCCCCAGGTATGATCCACAGGGTCCCCAGGATAAAATTAATATTAATGCTGTGTCCATGCACAGGGGCTTATGAATGCAGATATCTGAAATATTCCTGTGCCAATTCTTTTTAGTCCCAAGTGACACTGTCCGGGGGGGACTTACAGGTTTGGTCATGTCCGTGCGTGTGTGCGTGCGTGCGTCCGTGCGTCCGTCCGTCCGTCCGTTCACGCAGATATCTCAGAGACGCCTGGAGCGATTTCGTTCAAACTTGGTACAAGGATAGTACCCTACCTCATACAGATGCATGTCAATTTGTTTCACTATGCGATCAAATTTGGCCGCGTTAGAGGACTTTTTAGTTTACGCCTCCATAGACTCCCATGTATAAGGCTGTTCTCCATAGACTCCGATGTACCGGTATAAGATAAGGCCAAGAAAAATAAAATTTAGTTTCTCATCGTATTCATATTGCAAAAAGGATGCAGTGACACAGTTTTTAGTCCCCACAGATAAAGTTCAGGGGGCTTATAGATTGGGTCATGTCTGTCCGTGAGTCCATCCGTTCACGCAGATATCTCAGACACTTTGACAAAATGTCACGTGACCTTGGTGACCTTTGACCTCAAATATATATATTTGTGTAACCACAAGTGCTAAACTTTTCATATATAGTATGATGGGACACCTTATGACGCCACATATTGTACCTCATTAATTATGTGCATATCTAATTTTGAGCGAGCCAATAGAGCTAGAGGTCTGATTTTTGGTATATAGGGATAACTGTGCAATACAATTTTTTTGACAAAATGTCACATGACCTCAATGACCTTTGACCTCAAATATATATATTTGTCCATAACTCAGTAACCACAAGTGCTACACTCTTTATATTTTGTATGATGGGACACCTTATGATGCCACATATTGTACCTCATTAATTATGTGCATATCTAATTTTGAGCGAGCCAATAGAGCTAGAGGTCTGAGTTTTGGTATATAGGGACAACTTAGCGATACAATTTTTTGAGAAAATGTCACGTGACCTCAATGACCTTTGACCTCAAATATACATATTTGTCCATAACTCAGTAACAACAAGTGCTACACCCTTCATATTTGGTATGATGGGACACCTTATGACGCCACATATTGTACCTCATTAATTATGCACATATCTAACTTTGAGCGAGCCAATAGAGCTAGATGTCTGATTTTTGGTATGTAGGGATAATTATAGGATAGAAATTTTTTGACAAAATTTCTTTAGACCTCGATAACCTTTTACCTAAAATACATGTTTATGTCAATAAATAAGTAACCACAAGTGCTATGTCCTTTATATTTAGTAGGATGGGAGACCTTATGACAACACATGGTTTACCTCATTCATTATGCGCATATATAATTCTTGGCAAGCCAATAGAGCTAGAGGTCTCGATTTTTGCATATAGGGATTAATTAGCAATACAATTTTTTTTTCGATATGTCACATGACCTTGATGACCTTTGACCTTGATTATACTTATATATGCATAACTCAGTAACCACAAGTTCTTTATGCTTCAATTTTGATAGGATAATAGACCTTAAGATGTCACATCTTGTACCTCATTTATTATGCGCATATGTATTTCTTGGCTGGCCAATACAGCTAGCTGTAGGTCTGATCTTTTTTCCTGATTTAGAACCATAACTTAGACATGCCTCTTGTTTCAAATTGGGAACAATGATATAGACCTATGTGTCCATAGATCTGAACGCCACTCTCCAGTGATACTTCTTAATGACCACATTTCCCTGCCCCATCAAGACTAATACTCCTATTACAAGTGGGGACTATGTCATTGTCAATGACTTGTTTCTTGAAGAATGACAGCCATTTTGATTACATCACTTGTTGCATTTTAAGTCAGGGAACATTCAAAATCTGATGGCATTTGCCATGTGTACCTCTACATAACATATAAGAATTACCTGATAATATAGAGTAGAAGTATGACTGTACAGAGTAACATCAGTGGAAGTGTATCGATTATTACATACCGTAGGTGTGTTTGCCAAGCTTAGAGCATACACCAAGGAAATGGTGTCAGAACCTCTACCGGTAGTGCATATGCTACAAATGCCCATAGAATGCTGATATTTTTCATGTGTATTGTCCCTAGGCATGCCACCATCAACAACCAGGGAAAGGCCGCCAGGATGTCGTACAGTATTCGTTGGTGGTTTGCCACAAAACATCTCAGAGGAAATTGTCAGAGAGGTATTTGAAAGATGTGGTGGTGTGACAAGCATTCGGATGAGTAAGAAGAATTTCTGCCACATCAGATTTGAAAATGAGGCGTGTGTAGACAATGCTATATACTTATCTGGTAAGTTCATAGTTATATGAAGTGTGTTATTGTAAATTACACCTTCACAAGATATGAGAATGTATAAACTAAGAGAAAACATCAAGTTAATTGAAATTTAATGAAAATTAACTAGATTTTTTTTACCTTAAGTGTTAGTGTTGATTAGAAGAAACAGCTAGGATATTTTTCAGTGAAAGTTTGTTTAAGTAGTGAGTTATAATAATTAACTTTTAATTATTTTCAGCCCGTGATCTAAAATTTTAAAGTGTCATAACATGTTTTTAAAACTTCTGCATTTTTTTAATTGTATTGCAATATGAGTCACTGTCACTGTGTTGGCTAGTCCTGAAGTCAGATGAGATCGTTTTTAGTCTTTGATAGGTGAAGCCTGGAGGGTACTTACTCATGGAGCTTGAATTGGAAATTTAGAACCATTTTACAGGATAGGTATGAACTCCTGTGCTGGTCAGTTTCTTCTGTCATACCAGTTCAATCTGGTAACATGGCCAACTATTAATTTGCACATCAAGATCTATTATCCAGGTGTTAAGTTGGTTGCAAAAGTTTGGAATAGATATTGCTACAGTTTTGTTTATTATTGCATTGTTACTTCAGTTTGATATGTCCAAGATCAGACAGGTTCAGCTAGGTGTTTACCTCTAAGTGCTGAAAGAGTTTGCCAGAATCATTTCAGTATAGCAGTATTACCTATAAGTTTGTTTTATGGTTTGATCCAATAAGGCTGTCAGGTGACACACATCCTTTGAACTAAGTGTGTGTTTTATTCTTTGCATTAGGCTATCGTATTCGGATCGGTGCTTCAGCAGAAATCCCTGACATTGGCCGACTTCATGTGGACTTTGCACAGGCCAGAGATGATCTGTTTGAGTATGAGTGCAGACAGAGACAGTTGCATAGAGAAGCCAGACATCGTCAGAAGTTAGAAGAGCAAATGCTACGACCACCATCACCACAACCTGTCATTCATTACTCAGACAATGAAGCTTTGTCACTTGCTGAACACTTGAAAGGTTTGTATATAATGCATGTTTAGATTTTGACTTCCTTCAAAATTTATACTGTACTACACGTAAGTATAGATCTCCAGAAAGTCTATTTATGACACATCTTAGCTTCATAATCTGTCTCTACTGATAGATAAGGACATATGCTTTAGAGAGGTTTCATTCTTATGAATTAAAGCAAGAGTTCAGTTTAGATAGAATTCTGGTTTAGACAGGTTTCACTGTATCAGTTTTTACTTGACTATTAATTTTAATTTTAATTTCTCTTTTTTGAAATTTGTGTTATTTCTCATTTATTTCCTGTGTATATATTTTGTTTCAAGATCTGTTTTAATGTGTACTCGTTGGCCCGGAGAGTAAAACAATTTCCCTGTATATTATTTGCATAATGGCAATAAAGTGAATCCAAATAACTATTAATGATATAAATGTACAGGTAGTTAAAATTGCCATCCAGTAATAATTTTGTAGCAACCCATCTCAGTGGTATAGAATAAAATAGAATGAAATCTCAAAAAAATTCCAATCCAACAGAGTTGATAAAAGAATAAAATTTCTCCTCCAACTCACATGACAGATGGACTGAACTGAAAATTCCAAAGGCAGTGTAAATGTGCCATTATTTTCCCTAAGTAAAGATATCACTTGTGATTTCAGCGGATGAGTCATTTCCTCTGGCAGTGCAGACACTTGCAACATGGTTGGAGAGAGGAGATTGCAACAAACGTACAGCTAACACATTTTACAGCATGGTACAGTCAACAAATAGGTGAGTGAGTTCCTTGGATCTTAACATTTTCTATTGGGTATGAGACAGCCAGCTAGGAGAGTAGCATGTGTTAAGCCAGGCTAAGTCAGCAAATACTGTTTATCACAAGCAAGAATGTGCATTTACAAAAATATTTCTGTAAATCTCTATAACACAAGATGTCAGGGTGAACTTAATAATTAGATACATAAATATCTCATGCATCACTAGTTAAGTTTCAATATTCTTTGTTTACAAATTTATTGAAGTTGCTTCAATTGCTGTCTCCTGCTGTCAAGCCCTGAAAGACAATAGGAACAAATAACCCATCAAAATCTTTACAAGATGAAAACTTACCTGTGTAAATGCCCAACATACTATCTAACTAGCTGCACTTCCATTTACATGTAAATGGAAGTGGAACACTGTCACTGCTAAAGGTACACACAGTGTATAAACTAAGGGACTGTATATATCATCCTGTCTTTGAACAGGCCAGCAGCTGTAACTTTTGGTGATTTTTTCACAATATTTTGAAAGTCAACCACACCGTGACAGTTTCTTGTTCTACTCCCCAAAGCATGTTGAGATATACAGTATTCAGCTTGTCAACCCTGTCTGCAGACTGCATTGTTATTGTTGACAAGTGAATTCTCGTCCCAACTAAAATTCAAATGTAAACAATTACAATGCACTAAATAGCAGGTAATGAATAGTACAAGAACTTGCAATTCGCATAATAAACAAAAAAATGAAAAACCATAAAAAATTACAGCTCCTAGCCCTTAAGGAATCTTTCAATAGCAGGCTATATTTGGCGCAAACTTCATACATAAGCTATGATAGCGACTGAATAAGATATTCATAATTCATTTATGTCATCATCAAAGTTATGCTCACATCAGCTTTAATTACCACTTATAGTGTTTGTCAGTAATTTGAACAGTTATAAGCATGCAGTTTATCCCACACAAAGAAAATTTGTCAATGTCAATTTTCTGCATTTGCCCAGTCATGTCAGAAGACTGCTTAACGATAAACAAATGTACGGTGAAGAATTAGACAAGGCCAAAGATCTGCATTCCCAAAGGATGAACGGCATTATTACTCAATGTAAGTATCATTATCTTATTTGGTCAGTATACTCAGGACAATGAAATGGTCAGATTGCTGTAGACACTCGTCAGATGGTCATATCACTGTGGATACAAGATGTCAAAAGCGAGTTGAATGTTACAAATACTTACCGCATGAGGGCGTTTAGAATGTTCCTGAAGCGGCTCGGTCTGTGCAGACAGCGTGATGAAGACAGAGTTAATCCATACTTTTGCTCAGGGCTGGCCAGCAACACCATCTCCAATCTGAAACATTCCAGAACCACTAAGGCGTGTTCACATGTAATTTTTGATGCCAGTATTTGACTTGCGATGTTTCAGAAGTGTTTCAATGAACCCTGTGTGAACAAGGTATTATTCAAGTATGAGGTATTCTCCGTAATCCGGATTGCTTAGTTGTGGATGTCTCCATTATCAACCTTGTGGCCCTCTCTTGAAATTTTGGATAATGACCTGTGATCTAAAATTTGTAAACAAAAAGCTGCAGCATACATTAGTACTTAAGGAGAAATAAGTTTTGAGTATCTATTTAGTCGTTTAGTGGTTTACACCTGTCTGTTGTTGCTTGATTGTAGTTTAGGAAAGATTTTAAAGACACCACAGTGACTGTAAGGTGTCATTTTGGAAACAAATGCGTTGTTTTGATCCATGTTCAGTGATGACAAAACTTTCATTTATCCATAAATGAGAAGTAGGAAAGTAAAAGATATCAAGACTGAACCAAATTAAAGATGTTTGTACAACTGTTTATCAAAGTCAAGTTCAAAAATGTGAGTCTGAAACATTGTATGACATTTCTAAGGGAAACACATTGGTTGTATTTGTTATTCACAAGTACCTCAAATTTTGTTACCTACACAACATGACATACGTGTAATTGACAGTGTCAGTTATAGATAATAGTAAACTATAAGGTAAGTGCTTCATTGTGGTTGCCATGGATACCATATTAGCATCTAGGAAATGCTACATAGTGGTTGCTATGGATATCAGTATCATGAATGTGTAGTCTATAGTCATTCACGGAACGCAGGCAGATTTTGATGTTCATCTCAGAGAAGTTATCAAGCCACAAATTTACAAAAGTCAGAAATGCATGAAGGTACTCCTTGCCAATTCCCTTCATTATTTCAATGGACTTAGAAAAAAGAACACCAACTCTGTGTGATTCATTTATTTAAGAACTATTTTGCTGTTTTCTATAATACAAGGATATCAAATAACAAAGGAACAAGGGGCAGTTTACATATGTCACTGTTAACTTCTGAGACATACATATTTCTATCTACTCTTTCTATTGTGACTTTGATGTGAACTTTGGTTACACTGTGTCTACAAGTTACAAGCTGCCTTTTTCATTGTGTTCAGTTATGATGTCATAGTAATGTACGTAACATTGATGCTATGCTATGTAAATTTCCTATGATGTTGTAACAATGCAAATTTCCCATGATGTCCTGGCTATGCAAATTTTCCCATGGAGTCTACCTGAACAAATTTTTCCATTGCTAAAAAAATTTCCTAATGCAGAAATGTTTGTGTATGTATGGTACATGTTCTAGTTATAACAGTGTCGCATTGTCCAGAATCTTTGCGATAATACAGTGTTTCATTTATTAATTGTATGATTTTGGTGGTACACTCTTTACGTCTGATTTGAAGTTGATCAGATAGAAAGGGTATTCTTGGGAGCCAGCAAGCAGAAATGCCGTGACCATTTCTCCAAAGCTCAACGCAAGCACATTGACCAATGGCAACGTCAAGTAAAGGTTAGCTACACAATCGACCAATGACAGGGTTTGGCTTGAACTTGACATCTGTCCAAAACAGTGCCGATAGCCTGTCCTATATGAACTCCCACTTTTTGCAGTCACTTAAACCTCAGAAGTTAGAAAGAAAATTCGCCTTCAAAGATCAGAATAAAATTCATGAGAACTTTGAAAAAAGAAATTAGAACATTTAAGACTGAATCTTAATTATTTAAACTGTGTTGCTGTAACAAATGCTTTAGTAAGATTACTTTTTCCATGTCAAGGCTTTTGCAAAATTTTTGATAGTTTTCTGACTCATCCTGTGATTTTAAAGATAAATTATGGATTGTACCCACCGATAAGAAATCACAATTAATATCCGAAGAGACAGTGATATCAGTGTACAAGTTTCAAGCAAACCCTATCAGCTGGTTTTGTGTCTTTACATTACTGACACAGTCAACGCAACTGAAAGAGATACAGAGGTATGTCTGGTACACCTGTATTAGAGTGATTTCAGCCAAGTTAAAAAATCTTGTCTGTTGAACGTGCAGACATAATTTTCAGTGTTTATTTTATCTATTCAATGATACTCAGAATACAGCGGTAGTACAGTAAATGTACTTTGTATCTCATGACTCATGTCATGTGTTGTGTAACCAATAAATTTCTGTCTTCCCAGATGATAAATGATACTGGATTTTCTTCTGTAGAAATCCCAAGTTGTGTTGACTGTGGCAGTATTTCTATCATTTTCACCGTACTTGAGTAACAGAATGGGTAACTGTCACCTGAATTCTAATACCTAACTCTTATAAAATCTACTGGATGGACTTGAAGTAAACTCTCCATTTACCAGTCAGTCTGGTTTCAAAACCTTTGCAGAACACAAAGGATATAGTATAATATTCTGATAAAGGATAGAAAACACTGTCATGTTATATCGCTGTATGAATCATTGTATGACTATTTTATGGTTGACCTGTGTTGAGTCAAACTACATCTTTCCACACAAGAGAGGTACTAGGTGTTAGAGTTCAAGGTCAGTTTGGTGGTAAGATATCATGTACTCTAAGTTCAGTTTTCTTCATGAAAATTCAGTGAAACTTTGCCGAAACTCGCACAACGTTGGCATTGCATATTACCTACCTTACTCTTATTGTAGATTTAAGTCACTTGAAAGTGAGCGATTATATGGTTTTGAAAGAAAAACTCTAAAAACTTGCCTCGAGAAGAGCAGATATACAGTACATACATACGCTTTTGAGTAGAACTCAATTCTGCATCTGCATTTGGAAAGTCAACCCCAGTTTTCGAATAAACAGCTCTGATGACAATACGCTACTGTATACACTGGTTCCTTCAAAAATCAGGATGTTCCCCAAATGTCAATCATTGAGTACAAAAGTGCATGTTGGATTAAAGTAACATCAGTCCCCTGCCTTAAAATTTTTCCGTTCTCTTTACGGTCCTATTTGGCTCTATTTTGATTAAGATTGAATTGTACAACCATCTGACACAATGACGTTTGTATCATAAAATCTCTAAATTCGTATAGAAAGCAAAGTTTCATTGACTTTACAAAGTTCAAGGTAAGTAAAATTTCAGTATGTTTACTTCTAACGGTTTTTCTGAGTCTATCACTTGCTATCAGTGTGTCATTACTGAATGGAGCTTATGACTGGGTACCTGTAATGTTAGAAGTAACAGACCCCCACCAGACATACACTATGCAGCAGCAGTTAGTTAAAACTGTTGTTAGCGTAGCTGCCCGCTCTGTAATCTACGTAGCTCAGAGGAAATCATTCATGCTTTGAGTTCACTGGATAGCAAGTGATTGGTTGAGAAAAAAAAGTCAGTATTTGAGTTTGAGGTGTTTCCTCAGATTCTGAAAATGATTTTACGCTGTCACACTTCGACAGCACACAAAACTGATGTCAGTGTTATCAACAAAGAAACCAGTGAAATTTGATTTTCAGATGTCACTGGAACAACCAGGTACACCCTACTAATGCTTGTTAAGGTTCTTGTGTTTTTAGTTTTTGCATACAGAACTACATCTTCAGTTTTTGTTGTCTTTTGCAAAATTTTGTCATGAATTGCAAGTATTCTAGTAAGTACAGGGTGAGAATATACAATTGATTCATGAAATAAAATGGAAGAATCATTAAAGCAATTGTTTTGTTTTGATGCAAAAGTGTAACAGACATGAAGGAAAGAGACATTCTCAAGCACCTTAACCTGTTCACCCCTATTTCCAAGTAAGCAGGTCCATTGTCACCATCGATAACAATGGGTTTAGGCCAAACCATGATGGTGAAAGGTTTAAAGATCTTGGTTTATTTTTAGTTGTGGTCAACACATATGGCATAATGATTTTTCTTGTATCGCTACTGATTCAACCACTTGAATTTTCTTTTGTGATTTCTGCTTGCCAAGTTTTAGTGCTACTTGTCTTTATATCACAAAGTATTTCTGCCATCAGCTGACATGAAATATTATTTTTTAGGAATCAGAATACGATTACAGTTTGAAAGTACTGTCAGCCGTATATTGCTTTTATTACTTGGTCACCCCAGACAAGGCATTTCTCTCCTTCAATTGTGTGTAGTACCACATGTATAATTCAAATACAGTACACCACAGTCATGACATATTGAAATCTGTATTTGGACACTTGAGCACGGGCAAGGCGTAGGTTGCATCTCAAAACCAGAACATGAGTTGCAGTGCTGTTTGTACAGAGAATGTCCCTTTCCTGCGCATCACCAACAATTCTAATTCTCGTTCTCATTTGAATCTGTTTTGATGCCAGGAAATTAAAATCAATCAGATCCAAGACTTGTTGAGTGACAGAACTGAAGTCGACATGGAAGTATCTTCTGATACTGAGGAAACAGTTACCTTGGAAACAGAACCAGCAACAAAGAAGCAGAAAGTTGATGAGGGTATGTTTTTAATCAAACTATTTAATTTCTGAATCCTATTGTGAAAAGGGTACACATCAGTATTTGAAGAATAGTGTGTCAAAACATTCAGAGGAATGTTCGTTGAAAGACCTCAGGAAAAGATTGCTTTTTGAATCTCAAGGGCTGTTCAAACAAGAAGATAGATGGTATACACATATAACTAACCAGTCATCTCATTGTCTTATGTACAATGATAGCCTGATCTGCTTCATGTAACGTAATTAAATGTACTGGTAATGTTATATATTGCGATGCAATGTCATGCAAATGTAATATGGTTCCAAGCAATGTGATTCAATGTGGTATAATGCAATGCATTGTAATGTAATGTAATGTAATGTAAGGTAAGGTAATGTACTGTAATGTAAGGTAATGTAATGTAAGGTAATGTAATGTAATGTAATGTAAGGTAATGTAAGGTAATGTAAGGTAAGGTAATGTAATGCAATGTAATGTAATGTAATGTAATGTAAGGTAATGTAATGTAATGTAAGGTAATGTAAGGTAAGGTAATGTAATGCAATGTAAGGTAATGTAATGTAAGGTAATGTAATGTAAGGTAATGTAATGTAATGTAATGTAACGATAGCATAGTCAACAAGGTTATATGTGTAGTCAGTGTAGTTTAATGTAACATAGTTCAATGCAATGTGATGCAATGTAGTATAGTGCAATTCATTGTAATATAATGTACTGTATAGTAATGTAATATTATGTCATGCAATGCAATGTAATGTGATGTTTTGCAATTCAATGCAATGCAGTGCAATGCAATGAAATGACATGTCTTGTCATTGTGTAGCTGTATTACAAAGAGACATAGGAACACGATAAGAGAAAGGCTTCCATGACGATTGCTACTACCCCAGATGAGATGTAAATCAATACATGGACTTGCTCCTTCATATTTGGCTGAACAAATTGTAGTCAACACCCCTAGCAGATCTTTCCAATCAAGTCGACTGACTACACTTATTAAAGTTCCTTGAACTTAAAATCATGTCACAACAGATCCTTCTCATCAATTCTATTGAACAAACTACCGGCACCTATTCTATCAGCTCCCAACATTTGTACCTTCAGGTCTAAGCTTAAGACTCATTACTCCGAGAGAGCTTTTCTGTGAGCTATTGTAAACCACCAATGAACATTGCTCTGATGGATACAAGGTGCTATATAAAGTATTTATCCTATCCTATCTAATACTCCAAGCAGGCTATATTAGTATTGATTTATGCAAATTATATTACTGGGTATTGTTTAAGTATGCAAATCCCGAGATAATGACTCCTTGTCAGTGGAGAATATTGAAGTTCACGGAATCTTACATTGTATGCTGGGTGAGCTACTAAAATAATGCTGGTGAATTCCGGGATAATGACCCCTTGTCAGTGGGGAATATTTATGTTAACGGAATCTTGCATTGTTTGCTAGGTGAGTTACTAAAACAATGCTGCTGAATTCCGGGATAATGACTGCTTGTCAGTGGGGAATATTCATGTCCATGGAATCATACGTTTTATATTAGGTGAGCTTATAAACAAAGCTGGTGAATTGGAATTACTGAAAGAAGAAAATGACAGTCTCCGGTGTCAGTTGGAAGCCTATAAGAATGAAGTTGATATTCTGAGAACCGAGCACAACCAAGTCACTCATATCAAAGAAACTCAAATCAAGGCTTTACAACATGCAGTACAGGGATTACAGCAGGTCAGAAATCTTTTCTTTTTTTAAAATTTTGCTACCAATTATCTTATTGCAATCAGAAACAATTGATGTTCACAGTTGCAGGAGGTGGGTGTGTGTCTATACTATCACAGAATCTATTCAAATGTTAGAAATTTTCCATACATTTCAAAGTGTTGAGAACTGCTGACTGTACACTATTACTATTTGATGTAGATACAGATTTGGTTTGTGTGATAGACAGACATTTTGAACTATTCTGAATGTGTTGTTCCAAAACTGCAAATGAGACCAAAATGATGGACACTATTGAAAATCAAAATTTTAGGATCAATTGTGGTGATACTTCAGTGTCATACTGGAATGACCCACTACTGCATTTTTTCACGTTCAAAATATTTACTAATTGAGTTTTCCACTGTTTATCCTAATATCCTGAATGCTAATAAAATTTTTGTGTTTGAATATTCCAGATCTAGTCTTAGAAGGTACATAAATGTGACACATAAAGTATCTCAGAATTTCATTTGCTTTTTCCATAGCAACTGTTGGCAGCCAAAGCAGAAGCTAAGCAGTCTAAGGAAGAAGAACAAAAGAAAGCAGAGGTAATTTGCATAATGTTTTCAGTACATGACAGAATTACCATTAGAAATCACATCACAGAAGAAGGAATACAGTCATATTATTAATTCAGTGATATAAACACATCTTTGTTGGTACTTTGTTGGCTATGTGGTGAGACTTCAAACGTCACCTGCACACAGTACAACACACCCTCAGTGGCTGAATTGCATTACTGTACCAATAATACATTCTTCTGGTGTTGTTGGTTTCTGAAAACGCTGTCTGCACTGCCTCAACACATGCCTTCTCATTCAGCTTCTCTTCTCTTTACTCAGAACACCAAACAAAATAACAGCATCAGAATCAAATACTCAGAAACATTCTGCTAGACAGCATCCTAGATTTGCTTTAACTTTCTCAGATGTGCTTTAACTTTCTCAACCTGTACATCACAATCTCCCAGTGTAGTATTGTACATTTTTACCATCATTTCTGTTAATAGAAACCAGGAGCACTGATGCAGTGGTTAAAGACAACGGTCGTTGGGAAAGAAAAACCAGAGGATGACAGCGAAAAATCTGAAGAGAAAGAGACGGACAAGGATGAAAAGGACGCTGCACCATCTTCAAGCCAAGAATCCTCAGATAAAGAGACAACAGTAACAACCAAAACAACTGAAAAAGAAGCTTTATTAGTCGGTAGGTAATTGTTTACGTCATACTTCATGTTAACTTTGATTTCTTATTTGTGAAATAACAAATCAACAATTATTGTTGAATAGCAATATTACTCAACCAATCTTCTTTCAAAATGTAATTTTTTTTTGTAACTTTTATTGACAACTCACATCAAACACAGAGAGCTGTTTCAGAAGTAAACTATGCCACATTCTCCCCATGGTAGAAATCAATACTTTCCTGAGGGTACCTTTAATGGTACACAAATACAAAAGATCCCCTAAGTCGATTTTTAAAGGACCACAGTATGGCCTTGGCCTTATACTCTTTAATCTTGCCTTTAGGAGATATAACATGCTCTGCATTCCAAGTGAATTTATTATTTTATCATTATTTTACACTCTTATGAAATAGAGGAAATATTTTCCATTCGTAAAGCAGTGAGGTTTTTTCCATGAGTAAAAATCTGAAGATGTGGTTTAAGCCTCTAAAGGGTGTGTTATGTCTCTATACATAATAATCTGTTGTTGCCATGGTGATATGGATTAACTGTACCCAGATTCTAAGAAATATGGCTATCCTGTACATACTGTGTTATAAGTCCCCGGATACGTTTTAAAGCCATATTAGCTTTATGTTTTTGCACTTGTTTTGACAAGACAGTTTGAAATCAAATGCAACATATGAAAATGCTTACTGAAGTGCAACCACAGAACGTTGTTCAAACGTACTGGTGACAAACACACAGCTTAGATTTTAACAAATTAATAATTTTTGCATTGCAACTCAAACATTGATTTTTGAGTTGACTCAAATATGGCCACCACATTTGTACATAAATTTAATTTACCAAATACAGTACCAAGGATTGGAAAACTGATATTTTCAAAGAAAACATGGCTTAATAACAGGAATCCAAAACATCTCTCTGGAGATTTAATGGCATTTTTGTGGTTATCAAATGCAAAAAAGGTACAGCTAATGGGGCTTTAATGGAAGAATATATTCTAATTCACTCTTTCTTCTTTATCACAGGATTATTAGCAACATTTCTTCATGTTCATCCATTTGGAGCATCTGTGGAATATCTGTGGTCGTATATATCTAGATTGGACAGCAAAGTCTCCCCTGCTGAAATAGAATCTTTAATGATAAAACTGCCGTCCGTTTTCCAACAACAATTGTTCGGTGTCGGAGCAACTCTGGAGAAAAGATGGAAATTTTGTGGTTTTGAGACATGTCTTGCCAAGAAACCTTGAGACCTATCGTACCAGGAATCGACAAATTGTCTTCACCCATGAAGAAACGCCTTGGGAAATGTTGTACTACAAATTGAAATCGGACATACAATATTCCCCACAAAATGAGCCAAGAAATCTCGAGTCAGCAAGATGTAAGATATGTCTTATAAGAAAGCAACAATCTTTTAGCAAGATTGTGCAGTTTGTGATATGAGGAAATGACCATCACTTTTTGAAAATCAACTCAGTAATAACACCAGCAGGTACTTTGCCCAGGTCAAAAACTTGTTCATTATATTTTCAAAAACAATCTGGAATTCAAATTTTGCATGCAGACAAGTTGACAAGTATAATTCACAAGAATATTTTATTTTTGACCGAACATGTTTTGTCATTGCGTGTTAAACTTTGGATGTATGAACACCGATTTACATAAGCATTTTATGTGGTATGTTTAGAGCAAGGACAAAAGATAAACAACAATTGGTGTCGTGAATTGAATCAGTTAAAACAAGATTATGTAATGAAAGCATTGTTATTCTAGTATTTTATTGTGAAATGTAATACCAGCTATGTATTTATTTCTATGTCAGCTGTGGGAATATTGTGACATTAGTATACAGGGAGAGAGAAGAATTACATAACAGAAGTGACAAAAAAGATTAACTCCACAAAATCACAAATTATATAATTATATATAGGCTATCAACAACGTAATTATCCATGCATAAATATGCTGTGCATAATAACCATTCAGTAACTTTACTGTGTCCAGGTGCTTCAAGCAGTGTCTTTTGCCATATCTATGTTTGCAGGTCCATGTCATTCATGGCTATACGTTAACCATAGAACAGGATGCCTTTAACCTTTTGAGTGCTGTAATTTTACCCACCAAAATTCCAGCGCAGCATTTTACCAACTTTTCGGCACACAGTCCATGTAGCCGACAATGAGATGCAAATGATATGCGGTTAAGGTCTCCTCAACTAACTTTCAGCTGGTTTTTCACTTTCTACTATTTTTATAGTATTTTTTACAAAGGCACAGACTTATTCTACCTGCAACTTAAAACTGACGGTGATTTTGTAGCTCATTCTTTACTATTTCTAATGGTTTTTGGTAGCCGGTAACACACACTTCGTGTTCGTGTCGGCTACATGGACGATCTGCCAACTTTTCCAAGTTTTTCTGTAATTTCTTTTATAATTTTTGACCAAATGGAT
>LD357150.1:14243-26806 GCA_001465055.1 Ptychodera flava
TGTCTTTCTCTCTGTCTGTCTGTCTGTTTACACTATATCTCAAGAATTTCTGAACAGATTCAAGTCAAATTTGGTAGACAGGTACTATATGATTATGGCAAGAGCTGATTAGATTTTGGTTAGAGTGGCTTGTATATTTAATGCTAATGCGCATACTTAATAACTTTTGAAAAACAGACTTACAATGAAAACGGCTGCACAGAATTGGTTGACATTTGCTACAAATGTTGACTACACAAGGATTTATCCCCATGAAAGACATAACGATGTGACATGAAGGTTAAAGGATAATTTGCATATTTGACGAATTCCCTAATTAGGCATATTTATCTGCATTAACTCCATCATAATTGACGAAACTTTATTCATTCATTGAAGATACTATGATTTATGATCACTGAAAGTGATCACGCATTTTAACTTTAGCTAGTTCCTAATTTTCATATTTAATGAACTATCCTAATTAGGGGTTATATATCTTGATTGACTCGATCAAAGTTGACGAAACTCTCAATGTACTTGGAAGATACTATGATACAACATTATTGAAAGTCATTAAGTATTTTTACTAAAATCGATTCCCAATTTGCATATTTAATGAGTTTTCCTAATTAGGGATATACATCTGGATTGACTTGATCAACATTGACAACACTTTCACTGTACATTGTAGAAACTATAAAGACCAAAAGTCGATTTAGATTTTGTAGAACATCTAATTACTAATTAACATATACAACAAACTTTTCTAATTTGAGATATATATCTGGATTGGTCTAATTAAAGTTGACAAAACGTGAAGAAGATTTTACGATATTATATATTATAGCCCAAACAAAGGACCATTTGCCCGACGTAAAGGAGGGTAAATGGTCTCCTGCCTCGAGAGTACGTAGTCCCTTGTTCGGGTTATACTGTTTATTACATGCCTCTCTTACACATTCTCGCGAGCCAGAACATAATTTCCGCGCCGCTGACCTACGCTAATCTGTTGCCGTAAAGAGGCGCGTGGTTTACGATGATGCTCGTACATAGTTTTCACTCAAAATGTTTAGGTTTATTTGCAAATGACAATCACATACTTCTTTTCCATGTCAGACGAAAATCCGTTAAAATAGAACAATTTGGTTTAATTTACTAGTTTACTTTCAGTCGAAGGATGTCTATGCAACCCGTGATGTCATCATCGAGTTACCATTGAATCCCGGAACGAGCGACGTTCCATATACGAGGCATGTAATAAAAATTGAAGCTATTTAGCATTTTCATTTAAGCTTATTATGATTTGCCTATTTAACTAACTTTCCCATTTAGGGATATATATCTGGATTGATTTGACTATAGTTGAAGAATATTGCTATGTATATTGTAGATACCATGATATAATATTATCAACAGTCAGTTTTGATTTTGTAGAACATCTTATTACTAATTTGCATATTCAACGACCTTTTCTAATAAGAGATATACATTGATTGACAAAGTCGATGAAACCTTACATGTACATTGATGGAATATGATAAAATGTCAATGTAAGTTTTTTAGCATATTTTAAAAAAGCAAGTTACTAATATGCATTTTTAAGTACCTTTCCCATTCAGGGATATAGCTTGAAGGGCTCTAAAAAGTATTGCTATGTATATTGATGAGACAATTATGTTGTATAATTGAAAGATATTTTGCATTTTCATGTCAGATAATTTATTGAGACGACAAACTTCAAACTTGACCCGCGCATGTGATATATATATATATATATATATATATATATATATATATATATATATATATATATATATATATATATATATATATATATATATATATATATGATATCTGTCTCTTAAGTTTCATGTATCCTGCAATCATCAGACAGAATAAGTGGAAGGATTCTTACATACTTACGTATGATATGTACATACATATACATATATAAGAGTGTTGAGCTATTAAGAAATTTTTTACTTCTTATACAAAAGTGATATGTACAGTCTATTTTTTAGTAAAAAATTATAAATTTGTACATAATTTCTTATCAATGGCTGCGAGACAGTGTCCCTGGCGCTATTTTTTATTTTGCTTTCAAAAATTTTGTTAAAGACAATTTGTAAAATACGTGTTACTATTTAATAGTTTGACGCGTTTATTTGCATAGTTTTAAGATAGTGGCTAGCTGTACAGCCGTCTATATGACTCAAAATTAAAAACCATTTCATCGCTTATACGATTAGGTTTAGATATTTTAGTGCAGCATATTTTTTAATTGTCATTTATATTACAGTTGTGAGTACTGCGGTACTTAACTCATTTCCCTCCGTGTACAAATCTGTTTATACTAAACATCAAACTATGATAACCGATTCATGCAATTATATCCCTAGAAGCTTGGATATAGGTCATGCTAACGTACTCTATCAATTTATGGGTCATACATTCACAGAAAATGAAAATTGTCAAAAAATGTAGATAGGGAAATAGCAATAACTAAATTTTACATTTTCATATTTCAAAATCACGAAATTTCACCCATTATCAGTATGTGCATCATGTTGTGTTTACGTGAGAATTATTCAGTTGTCTATTCAAACTTTATATTGTACCTCCTGTCTGACAAATAAGATTTTAATCTTTTGAACTTTTGTTCATGATGAAGGGTTTGATCAAACAAACAAATGTTTTTGAGAACCTTATATGAAGGGCCAAGATTGATCTTGAAGATATGACTGCATTCAACTTTTATGAAATATTTGCCAGGCCATACGATTCATGGTCAAAGATACTTTGTGATGTGTCAACTGTAAACCCGGAAATTTCGCAATGCTGCGATATAATATAAAATTCACGAAATCTTCTCATTACATTTATGTTAGAACTCTTAGACAATTATTAAAATTATTCTTATATTTCAGAATATTCATAGAAGCCTGTTGTAAATAAGTCTTTTTACAACGCAAGTTCAACCAGCAAGGGAAGAAATGTTCGGAAAACATAAACGAGACGGAAAGTTTTTTCTGAATTAAGAACCTCTCTCGTAAAAGATCGTGACAAGACTTTTACAAATATAGAACGTGAACAAAGTCATAAGTTGACTAAAGGAAAGAAAATGCCATTGATTTGTGAAGAGTGTGGAAAAAGTTTTAAACATGATGAAAATAGGTTACACCACACACTGATTCATATTGATGAACAGAAGTTTGTCTGCAAAGTATGCCGTAAGGGCTTCAACAGCAGTAACAACCTCAAAATCCACGCTGGGACACATACACGTGAAGAGCCATTTGGCTGCAAAGTGAGTTGTAAGGGTTTCGCAATAAGTGGACATCAAAAAGTTCAGATCAGGACACATACAAATGAAAAGCCATTTCTCTGCAAAGTATGTGGTAAGGGTTTTACACAGAGTGGAGATCTAAAACGTCACATCAGGACACATACAAATGAAAAGCCATTTGTCTGCAAAGTATGTCGTAAGGGTTTCACACATAGTGGTAATCTCAATTATCACATCACGACACATACAAATGAAAAACCATTTCTCTGCAGAGTATGTGGTAAGGGTTTTATACAGAGTGGAGATCTAAAACGTCATATCAGGACACATACAAATCAAAAACCATTTCTCTGCAAAGTATGTGGTAAGGGTTTTACACAGAGTGGGCATCTAAAACGTCACACCAGGACACATACAAACGAAAAGCCATTTGTTTGCAAAGTATGTGGTAAGGGTTTTACACAGAGTGGAGATCTAAAACGTCACATCAGGACGCATACAAATGAAAAGCCATTCATCTGCAAAGTATGTGGTAAGGGTTTTACAGAGAGAGGACATCTAAAATGTCACATCAGGATACATACTAAGGAAAAGCCATTTGTCTGCAAAGTATGTGGTAAGGTTTTTACACAGAGTGGGCATCTAAAACGTCACATCAGGACACATACAAACGAAAAGCCATTTGTCTGCAAAGTATGTGGTAAGGGTTTTACACAGAGTTATACTCTCAAAAGTCACATCAGGACACATACAAATGAAAAGCCATTTGTCTGCAAAGTATGTGGTAAGGGTTTCACACATAGTGGTGTTCTCAATTATCACATCACAACACATACAAATGAAAAGCCATTTGTCTGCAGAGTATGTGGTAAGGGTTTTGCACATAGTTCGCTTCTCAAAGTTCACACCAGGACACATACAAATGAAAAGCCATTTGTCTGCAAAGTATGTGGTAACGGCTTTACACATAGTAGTACTCTAAAATGTCACATCAGGACACACACAAATGAAAAACCATTTCTTTGCAAAGTATGTGGTAAGGGTTTTACACAGAGTTATACTCTCAAAGTTCACATCAGGACGCATACGAATGAGAAACCATTTCTCTGCAAAGTATGTGGTAAGGGTTTTACACATAATAGTACTCTTAATAATCATATCCGGATACATACAAAGGAAAAGCCATTTGTCTGCAAAGTATGTGGAAATGGTTTTGCACTGAGTGGGCATCTAAAACGTCACATCAGGATACATACAAACGAAAAGCCATTTGTCTGCAAAGTATGTGGTAAGGGTTTTACACGTAGTAGTTCTCTCAAAGATCACATCAGGAGACATACAAATGAAAAACCATTTGTCTGCAAAGTGTGTGAAAAGGGATATGCACGGAGTGGAAATCTAGCACGTCACATCAGGACACATACAAATGAAGGGCTAAAAGTCTTCGAAGTTTGTCGTTAACGTTTTTAATGTTGTTCACGTCTCTCGTAATACATGATTATTCACCAAAAATGAACAGTTTCTTAGTCTCCACATACCATGTCAGGGGGACTATAATATAGGTTTGGTCATGTCTGTGCATGCATGCGTGTGTCGTGCATGCGATGTGTCCGTTCACGCAAATATCTCAGAGATACGTGGAGCGATTTTATTCAAACTTGATACAAGGATTACTCCCTTTATCATACATATATTGAAGGCTTGTTTGTTTTTGATACAATCTAATATGACGGCATGATTGCCATTTTGTTTCCTGTATTTGATATTTACAGCCAGTACGGACAGGTTTTGAACAATGTTTTTCAAATTTGGCACAAAGACAAAGCATTATAACTTACATTTGGACATAAATCATTATAACAATAGCTCCAATATTGCTGCAAAATGGACATGCTTCATTTTGTTGATGGTGTCTTTAATGAATGAAAATGCGCTTTAATATGACCTGTACTGTTGTTATGTTACTGTTGTATTGAATAAAAAGTGGCCGCAAGAACGAATGTCAGCTCTGGAAGTTTGTAAGGCAATTACTTTGAATCTGACTCTGAAATTTCCTGACTTTCACAATCATAGTTCAAAACTGTGACAGTCCAAATTTGACAGTTCAAAAAAAACCACGGCAGTTCAATAAATGCATCGCATACAGTTTTGTTAAATGCATTTTTGTTGTAATTAGCTTTCATAATTCTGTTGTTGAATAAAGGTGAACTACGGGAAGAGCAGCCACCGTTTATGCAGAAAAAATATTTTTATTAATCAGTCATGCAGACAAACTTCCAATTACAAGTGGAGACTATGTCATTGTGAATGTCGTAATTGAAAAGTGTGTGGTAAGAAATAAATACTCATTAGGAATTCCTCTGACTAGATTGGTTTCATATGAAAAGCCATTTTCGTAAAGTTCTAGATTATTTATCAAATATGTTGTCCAAGAGAAACGCTAAGATACTATAGCCAACAAAAGAAGGGGACATATTATAATAAGCTCCACTATCAGGATTATGTAGCTAATATGATGGTAGGTATTATGTGGCCTCTTGTTGTCTGTTGTATTTCATCTGTCATTGTCTGTCAACTTTGATCTTCTTCTCCGAAACACATTTCAGATATATATTTTTATTTTTATGAGCAAGTCGTCCAAAATATGTGTGCTTTTGGTTTGTAAACATGATGAGGATATTTGCATTTGCTAATTAATGTTATGGCTATATGGCGTACGCTGTACGCTGTAGAAATAGATATCACAAAAATTGTTTGGTAACTGAGCTTATCTATATCTATAGGAAATTCATAATTCGCATAAGGTGAATCATTCCATTTGCATCTCATTTACATGTCGTCTGTATGTATGTATGTATGTATGTATGTATGTATGTATGTATGTATGTATGTATGTATGTATGTATGTATGTATGTATGTATGTATGTATGTATGTATGTGCGTATGTATGTACGTATGTGCGTACGTATGTGCGTACGTATGTACGTATGTATGTATGTATGTATGTATGTATGTATGTATGTATGTATGTATGTATGTATGTATGTATGTATGCTACCGTCTTAGTATTTGGTGTACAGGTGCACCCAGCGGTGGAGATGTGAATTTCTTCAAATGAACATGTCAGTGTCAAAAATATGCAAATAAGGGAAAAAAATAAAAAATCCTGCAAATTGCTAAAATTCAGTAAACAATGATCAGATTTGTTTGAAACTTGGTATGTAGGTTCCTTTAGGTAGTCTAAATTAGATGTGTACAAATTGGGAGGAAATTTGTATGTTTCTATTTTAGGGTAATTTCTTCACTCTTTAGTCAAAAAATCTTTTTCTCTGAAATCACTTGTCCGATCGCCTTGAAAGTTGGACTATCACGTTCCTCAGGATGACCTCAGCAAGTTTATACAAATTAAAGTGAATTTTCATATTTGAAATTTGGGGGCAATTGTCCCAATTTTTGGTCAACATTTTTTTTATCCAAAAACTACTGATCTGATAGCTTTGATATTCGGTATACAGGTTCCTGAGGTTGATCAAAATCTGATGTATACAAATACTGATGAAATCTGCAATTTTGTATTTTTGGGCAGTTTTTCTCATTTTTAGCTAAAAAACTTTTTCTGAAAAAGTACTTGTCTGATTGCTGTTATATTTGGTATACAAGTTTCTAGGGTTAATCTTCGTAAGATACATTGAAATTAGGTTGAAATCGGGAATTTCGTATTTTAGGGGCAATTTTCTGCTATTTATTTTTTTCTCTATAAACTACTGATCTGATAGCTTTGATATTTAATATACAGGTTCCAAGGGTTTATGGAAATATGATCTTATGGAGATATGATCTTTATTTTGGGGGCAATTGTTCTCGTTTCTGGTCATTTTTTTTCTAGAAAATTACTTTTCTGATTGCTTTGATATTTAGTAAACAGGTTTCTAGGGTTTATCCTAATATGATATATTTAAATTAAGTTGAAATCGGTAATTTTGTATTTTGGGCCAAATTTTGCCATTTTTGGTCAAAAAATTTGTTTCTGAAAAACTTCTTGTCTGATAGATTTGATATTTTTTAGACATGTTCCTGCAGATGATTTTAAGTAAATATGTTCAAATAATGGTAAAATCTTTAATTACCGTATGTATTTTGCAGCTATTTTTGCCATTTTGATCATGCCGACCAGAAGTGGACTATCGAAGATTTCCTCCTTCAGCAACACATGTGTCACAAAACGTTATTCTCTACATAACAAAAGGAGCATTAAATTTTCAGACAAATATGTTCAATTTTGTGTTTTCAGCTCATATTTGGTATGTATATAAATACCAAAAAGAGCTTATATTTCCTAATTGTTGACGAAAAAAAATTCTTGTACAGAAATAGTCTGATTTGAAATTTGGTTTGTAAATCCCTACAAATGTTCTCATACGTAGATTACTGTGTCAGAATGAGATGAACAATTGCAATATTTTTTTATTTTTATTTTTTGTTGTCGGTAAAAATATCTTTACAACAACCACTTCCAATGCTGGTTTGAAATTTAGCATGAAGGTTTTAGTGAGTGGTAGAACCATAACTTATTCAAATTGCGTTGATATGAACAAAGTTAATAAATTTTGAGAAGAGATTGTCTTAATTTTGCCGATTTTATACCTAGAGGAACATAGAGTACGTAATGGGGTGATTTAGTTAGTAGGTAAACTGTATTAGGAGTTGAAATGCAGTAAAAAATTCACTAGAAAGCAAAGGTGAAAGTGATTTTAGCTGGTTTGGTCATCAACAAATATAGCCCATAAATTTGTCAATGTTGAAGAGTATCAAGTTGTAAATAGCCACTTCTTGCCATCTGGCCATGGAAGAAAACAATGTATACTTTTCCCTGTAGGGTTTCTGAGTTAATGGTTGTATGTTGAAATTTTTCAATGTATCTAGTGTATGAGCGAAATGTAAATATTGGTGGCATGTTATATTCTTGATGTCCCTGGTCCAATTGCAACAAATTGAGAATTGCTGCACATTTTACCTGATATTTGTGCTAGATATATGTTTAACTGTAAATGAGTATTTGTTCAAATGAAGTCAACATTACCAAATAAAATGCTAATGAGCAACAAAAGTGTACACCCAGTGAAAATCTCAGTTAATACTGGTCAGAGTTTCTTGACAAGGCAGCCATTATACCATATTTTACAAAAAAGTGTTGCATTGAAGTCACCATGAGTGGGGTGGTATGCAGATCTTGTAAACAACCAGTATTTCATTTACAAGATTCAGGATAACATAATTATATTCACAAAAAGTGTCATCTGTATAGACAGTAAACTTTGCTGCTTAAAGGGACATTAGCTGTAACTTTTGACTAATTTATCACTACTCTGTTTTAATGTATCAACTACAGAATTTTACTATATTCCGATCATCATGACCAATGCCCGGTGTCTTGCTTGCCAAGACGGCCTGTATATGTAAAATGACCATTGTTATTGTTGAGAAATGTATTCTAGTCCGGAACTGAACAATAAAACAATAACAATGCAGATTATACTCATATAGGGTATATTTATGAGCTAAATATTAGTAATTTCTCCATGTTTCAGGGATTCACACCAGAAACTGCAGATGATACACAGAACAAACAAAATAAAAAAATGACCAAAAGTTACAGCTAATGGATCTTTAATCCAATAAGGTCAGAAATTCTTACATCTGTAGATGTAAATATGACAATTTTGTATGAAAAAAACTGCTTATAAATTTGGTTTGAAAGGTTTCTGCTTCTTTCCATTGTCATATTGTATATTTATGGAATTGTTTGTCTGTGTAAGTCACGTAATGGCGTCTATACCAATTCCTGGTTTGATTCTTTAAAATTTGGTTGGACCAGGGCTTTAAAACAGATGTACATATGTAATGCCACAGGCTCCTCGATAGGTGTTTGCTTGGAAGTTTCCCCGTTTGTCTATGATTCTGCAGTACTTGTTTAACTTGATGGCAGTTTGGGATATACCATTATCATGTAGGTGTGGCGGCATCATTACCAGTTGAAGCTCTAAAGAATACTCATTCTTACATGTTACCTTTAATAGTCTCCTATTGTGCAACAATCGACCTTAGAGAAACCAAATACTGTCTACATGAATTCTATGCAATACAATATTATAAGAGGACAACTCTACTGTCGTATGTCAGATTGTATCACTAAGTATGATATACTAGATTGCATTGTATTGCCTAAGTGTGTGTGACCAACAGTTGCAACAGTTACCAACCTTTGCACACTTCAAAGGACAGTGCATCAAACTTTTTTCAAATGCACTTGACTATGAATATCACAAGCGCAAGGTCCATAAAAGCTATGAAATACTGTGTATACACTCATTCCGGCTTCCCACGTGTAACCAAATGTGAGCACAGTGTCACTTTGACGCTATTTTTTAATCTTTTGTTAAGTATTTTTATACTGCTAAATTTGAGTAATCATCGAAAAATAATATTTAGACTGATGAACACACTTAAATTTAGATACCATTACACAGTTAACTGTTATAAGGGTGAGCTGTAAACAGTGTTATCCCTATATCGTTTGCATTGCTTTGTACTGGAAATTAACTACCTAATACCAGCTGGTATTGAAAACAAACTTTTCAAGTAGTTTTTCAGGTACTTCTGTTGTAAGCTACCCAGCAATGTTGAAAACGTTTTGTTACAATCAAAAGCATCACTTTTCGAACAAATTTGTAATTTGTCAACAAAGTTCTGTTCATGTAGATCTGTGCGGCTGGACAGTAACAGGGAAATGCATTGAGGGGAGGGTTGGAGTTTTATCCTTGAGGGAAAGATTCCTCAGCTAACTTGCTGTTAGCTGCAAATTGCATTTTCTGCCTATTCATAGAAACTTTTAACACACTCAGATTCGAAAATCATGACAGGAAATAGAAAGTTTCCATTTCTGTATATGTTAGCCATTTTGAAAGTGTTATGCATTCTTGCAGGGCACAAAGAAGTACTGTGATTTGTTGATGGTCATGTCTTGTTTTTCATGGTTTTTTTTCATAGCGTAGATATGACTGGTCAAAAATCAAATTGCATGAAGGTAGAAAGCGCCACGTGGACAGATATTTGAACTGTTCAAAATACGTACTCTCCTCATAGAGGTAACACATGGATGGCGGCCGTTTTGCTTTACAAACATCGATAAATGTTTTGTATTTTGTTTCTGTAGTACACTAATAGGTGAATGTGTGTCGTCAATCGAGTGGCGCCTGTCGTCCGGCGTCTAGCAACTTGTTACATTAAAAGCTTCTTCTTCAAAACGACCTTTCCGACTCTCTTAATATTTGAAGCACACGTCACCAGGGATAACCTTAATCAGATGTATTCATATGCTAAGTTTTATTTTTGAGGCTAATTTTGCTAATTTTTGTCAAAAAATATTTAAAAATCTTTTTTGTATTTTGAAGACAATATTGTCATTTTTGGTGAAAAAATCTTTACAAATTTTCTTCAAAACTGCTTGTCAGACAGCATTGATATTTAGGATATAGGTCCCTAGTGATGACCTATTTAACAATTTTTTTCAAATGGTGCAGAAATATGCAATTTTTTAATTTTTGTCATTTTTTTTTACAAAAAATGCTTGTCTGGTAGTTGTGATCAAAATTTAATACATTCAAATTATGATGACACCAAAAAATGTTTAATTTGCAATTTTAGACCGTTTTGGTCAAATTTTGTTTCTCAAAAACTAATCTTGTGATAGCTTTGATATTAGTCTTAGTTGCAGTAAAAGTTTGAACAAGTGCAACGTTAAAGAATGGTGTGTACCTCAAACATAGTAAGTGTAGTAGAAAGCATCAAACTTGTGTACAGCATAGACAAAAATGGATACAGTACACCTTGTTGTTATTCTCGCTTCTATACTGTGGTTTTCATGCAATCCTTTAAAAACACGATGTCCACCGTAGTCTTACTCTGAATCAATAATTTTTTATCCGTTTTTAATAACTTTCTATTATCGTTCAGCAACAAATATTGATGTGCGCATGCGTGTATGGCTCATTAAGGAAGAAGAGTGTGTGCTGTTAGGCAAATAAACACTTAAAGATACATCGGAAAGTAAATGTACACTGTGCATGCCAATACCTTTGTGATTGTTTTGTAACAAATGGACCAAATATGATTTTCAGTAGTGTAACAGACAAAATATACTCCTGAAAGCGGGATCAAGTTGCACAATGGAAGTCAGGGTTAATATTGTGGCAAAGAGATAGTAAGATTTTTGAGTTTTGTTTACCCAGTTTCATTATATAAATTCTAGGTACTGCTGTCAGCAGTGATTGGGTTACAATTGCTAGGAATGTACTACTATGCAATAATAATTTGATACAAAATTTAGGGGTTACTTTTTCATCATCTTTAGTTCACATATAAGAGCATGGTAAATGTCTAAACTATATGACTTTTGTATGTGTTTTTTGTAAAGCACATTTGTCTTAGATTTTGACTAGAGAGTTGAAAGGACACTGTTTTCAGATGCCACTGGTCAGAGCTGTGACAATTTTGCTACTTAATTTTCCTAGGATGGCCTTATTAACGTGTAGTGAAAAATGTACAATAATGGGTATTATTAGTGGTAAAACAATAATTTACCACATCCAAGAAACATATAGAACATGACATTAACAATATAGTCACCTTGATGTACCATGAAGTGGTGGTATCAAGTGCTTTGAAAATTTGGGAAAATTTGCATATTCACATTTTTGAGAATACAAAGATCAATTTGACCTACCTTTTTCAAAAACCAACTCCTATTGAGTAATTACATTTGCATTGTAAGTTTCTTGTATCTACTAAATTGAAATAGAGGTGAAATTTGCCTATGTAGGTATTTTTAGCTTTTTTCATTTTCGATAACTAAAAGTGTGAAAATATGGTAAAATATCTGTAACTGAGATACTTGTACCACTAGCAGATCGCAAACACAATTCATTTGTTGTTTAGTTGATAGTTGATATGTATTGTTTTGATGATTTTGTATAACAATGTTCATTTTTGATTTTTAGAAAATGAATTCTTCATTTTGGTGAAAATCTTTGTCACGACCCAGTTAAACTTTTTTTCAGGTGTGTATTGGTATTCCCATTCAGCTTTCTTCAAATCTTAATAATATCAGCAAATACTGTAATTTTTTGTCATATCCAGTATTAAAAAGGATGTTATATTTCAAAAATCACTCGTTGTAATTCTTCAAAAGTTGTCATGAAGGTTCCATCAAAGAGATTCAATGAATGTTTGTATATT